>ML323314.1:0-28040 GCA_005239505.1 Nicotiana paniculata | reverse complement strand
CAGCGAAGGATCGGTAAGACTCCACCTCATTCGGAGTGCAGCCGAGTCTATGAGTCATTGTGTGAAAGTTTTGCTATAGACGTATGGGTAAGTTGGTACCCTATCCTGTTTGATGTTAAATAATCTTAGAGGCTTTGTAGACAAAGGTTCAGTTTGTATAGTATGTCAGAGGCCTTAACGGCCCATATGTATTCATGTTTTAAGAACGATAGTTTATTGATACAGTGTTGCCCACTTACAGTTGTACATTATGAGTCATGGACATGTGGGTCCATGATAGTTACAAAAGGAATGAGTTCAGCTAAATCGACATATATATGTTCTAGTTTTGGTCGAACGATCATGAGTTACAGAGTGGTTCGCTCGGGCCAGTTAGGCACCGAGTGCCAATCACGCCTCCCAAGGTTTGGGGCGTGACAGTATAACTCTAATTTTTGAAACAAAATACGTGATTGATATCAATAACCATTAAGGGTCCTGTCAATCCCGAGATTCCTGTCGAGATTTGTGGTCAATTGCGGATATATCATTATTCTGTTACTCAATGTCGATGTTGCTCGATTTCGATCCTCCAGTCTCTGTGTTCTTCGAGCTCGAGCTTGATTCGATATGGACTTAATCTCGAGGCAGGCCCTCGAGCCTATGAAATCAGACATGCTCGATTTCAACCGTATACAGATAGTCCCCGCGTTTCTTAGAATGAAATGATAAGAAACGACTTTGAGCCTCGATTCCTTCGTACCTCGATCATGACGTCGTCTTCATAAAGTAAGCGATGGATGTGAGAAACATCCCGTCAGTTCGGTTCCTAAACACCATCAATGCATGTCGGTCGTCGGTTGTCCACTAGCGATACCGAATAGTTGTCTCAAGCCTATAAATATCACCTATTTTGTTGATTCAAATTTTACTTTGCTTTGATTAGAAACTCTTAAATCCCCAATTCTTCTCATATTTACCTCATCGCCGCCAGTTATGCCACTGTTGCTTCAACTGGAGCCACTAATTCTATACCTTTCTTCCATATTTTACAAATATACAAATGGCGAAGACTTCCAAGACTGTGCCACAAAAAGAGAGAGCTTCATCTTCCTCTTCCCGGTCGACCGGTGACAAAATGCCGATAGAGCCTTGTCTCGAGGAATGTGTCCCGGGGCCAATCGAACTGACTTCTGAATTTAAAATTAAAAGAACCTCCTTAGTTCTAGGTCGTTGTGAACCTATAGTCCGATACATTTGCTCAATATCGAAAAGCGACCTCGATGGGTGAAGAAGGACTGCAGTTGGGAGAATAAGGAAGTGGTGATTCCGTCCCCCGAGGAGGACATCACCACCTACATGAAAGGGTATTTGAGCATATATACCTACCCTTTCACTCTGGGTTCCGTAGATCCAGTCATACTTGAATTCTACCGCCAGTATCGGGTAACCCTCGATCAGATCTACCCCTTCTTCTAGTGCATCGTTAACCTGATCAGGTTCTTCTCGAGCAAGGTCGAGGGAATGACCTTCACCCTCGACCATCTAATAATGTTGTATATCCCCCATCTTTATCGAGGTGGTTTGATAAAGCTACAACGCCGAGCCCAAAAACGGTGTTCTCAAGTATTGACGAAGACAAGGACCAAGGATGGATGGGCCGATTCGTCCAAATCAAAACCTCTGATCTAATTCCGGTCGATAAAATTCCATTCCCTAAGGAATGGAACATAAAACGCAAGTGCGACTCCGATACTGGTATTTTACTTCTTTATTTTCTCCATTTCTTTTCTAATTCATGTTTTCTTATGGTGCAGTTTCTCCTTGGTTTCCCGGTGCAATTCTGAATCTTGAAGGCTGTATTCACAGTTGGTCTCTACTTCTTCTTTTTTCGAACACTGCTGGCATGATTTTTCCAAAGGCCAATAGGAGGCCAAAAACCATGGTGAGTCTCTTTTCATGTACGTCGAGGTTCTCCTCGTAGTATAATTCCTACTTACTTGGTTATTTTATGCGTAGGTCTTGGTGAAAACATGGCCATGAGGCCACCTCTGCCTGGGGAAGTGGAGGTGTCGAAGCCGAACAAGGAGAGGAAGAGGAGAAGAGCTTCTCCTTCCGGTACCCCCAAGCCCAAAAATAACAAATCTCGAAAGTGAAAAGTCGATCCTTCTGCTCTTCGTGTCGATCCAATTCAACGACAACGAGAGGAAGATAAAGAAGGTGAAGACGAGGGTTGCCTGCTGATGACTCGAAAGAGAGGAAGTACTGAATCTTCCATAAGTGCCTAACCGGTGGAGCTTGAGGTGACCCCTCCTCGAACCGAGGGCATTTCATAGGAGGATCCAAGTAAACTCCCCAAAAAATCGGGTGGTGAGGACGCTACCTGTCGTGATCATCAATCGGTGGATAACCAACATCAGTGACTCGCCACTTGGACCCTCGTTCTCCGAGGGGCAGTTCCAAGATGTTTGAGCCATGGGTACTCCCTACATGGGACAGGCCCATGAAGGGAACGACATATTTTGGGATTGCTTCACCGGAGTCGAAGATAGCCCCGAACCAGACGCATCGTTCGTGTTTGGCGAGGCCCAGCGGTTTCTGAAACAAGTAAGTTTTGTTTCTTCATATTTATATTCACGTTTACTTCGTGTTTCTTCAAGCCTAGCCCTTTTCTTTGTATACATGCCATGATGCTTCACCGAGAGGCATCTTCAAAATCCAAGGCCGAGCTGTCTCGGTACGAGGCGGAGCTCAAGAAGCTCGTAGAGGAGAGGGATGGCCTCAAAATCTTCTATGTTCAAAAGGAAGAGGAGATTATGACCCTTCGAGCTGAACTCGTAAGGTCTCGATAAGATCAGACTAATCGCATCGAACGAGTAACGTAACTTCTTGCAAGTTTGCTAAGTGTTAGTTCAATTTTGGAAACTAGCCCTTCACTTTTACAGTTTCAGCAGAAGGGTGAGTTGGTGGAGCAACTTCGAGAGGAGGCCAAAATGAAGGAAACTGAAACTCTAAGTTGGAGACAGCATATGGAGCATCTCACCTCGGGGAAGGATACACTTTAGGCCCAACTAGCATCAGTCAAAAGCCAGCTCTGAGCTGTGAGGGAGGAAAACTCGACCCAAGCTCGGAAGATTGAAGAGCTCAAGGCTAAGTTGTTCGCCAAGCTTTCTAAAGCTAAGTATGAGGTAGAGGCGCTAGGGGCCTCTTACGGAGCTGATGCAGAGGCTTCACATCTTTGCGCACAAGAGATCTCTGTTGCAGCTGAAATTAGATTGTCGTGTGTAGTTGACCATGTTAAGCGGAAATCTCGAAGGGAGGCTCTAGAAGAAGTATATGCATGTGGCTTCTACCTGTCAGCTGTACATCGAGAATGCCAAAGTTTTGGATGCCAAGGCTACAACCTTGCTTTCTGATAAAGAGGAATGCGCCAGCGGGTCGGAGAGCGGAGAGGGTGATGATGAGGTCGTTGAAGAAGTTCCTCTTGGAGAAGCTGCTCGAGAGGAAGCTGGCCCTGAGGGGACTAGCCCCGATCATAGTTAGATTTTATTTCCTCTTCTTTTTGTAAGGCCTTGACTGGCCTTTTGTACATATTTTTTGATATAATAGACAAAACCTTTCTTCGAATGCCTTCGTGTGTTTTTGTAACAACCCGATCGGTCGTTCTGAGAGTTTAGCCCCGTTTTCCCTGTTTCTACTTTATCATGTGTTGCTTAGCCTATTTATGTTGTGTTAGTTCGGTTCGGGTTCGGAGTAGTTGTGATGACAAATGAGACACTTGGTCTCTTCGGATGGTGATTTAGTTGGAAAATCAACCGAAAGTTGACTTATAGGTAAAGGATCTCGAAATGTGGTTTTTGTGGCTCGGATAGCTTCGTTAGGTGATTTGAGAATTAGGAGGGTGTTCGTCATGTGGTTTCGAGGTCCGGGGTAGAATTAGGCTTGAATTGGCGAAATTGAGTTTTTGGCAATTTTCAGTCGGCAGTGGAAAATTATCTATCTGGGTCGGAATGGAATTCCAAAAACTTGAGAAGGTTCGTAGTGTCATTTTGGATGTGTGTGTGCAAATTTTCAGGTCATTCGCACGAGGTTCGGTTAGTTTCGGCATCGTTGGTGAATTTCAGAAGTTCGAAGATCCTATTGAATCATGGGTTGATTTGGTGTTTCGATGTTATGTTGGGTGTTCCAAGGATTCTACTAAGTTCGGGTGATCATTAGTGACTTGTGGGTACCATTGGTTGAGGTCCCGAGCGCCTCGGGATGAGTTTGGATGGTTGACGGATTGGTTTTTGGCATTTAAAGGCTGCTGGTGTAATCTATTCTGGTGTTCCGCAGGTGCATTTGGTCATCGCAGGTGCGGAGTTGGTCTAGCTAAGGCTTCATCGCAGAAGTGGAAGGTTACCTCACCTGCGAGCTCATAAGTGCGATTGGTTGAGCGCAGAAGCGGAAAATGGACTTTTAAGTAAGGACCGCAGATGCACACCTGGGACCGCAGGTGCGCACCTGAGACCACAGGTGAGGGTATGCGGGTGCGAGGGAAGGTTCGCAGGTGCGATTTTGCTGGACAGGACACATAAATAGTAGCCATCACAAATTTTGGATTATTTCATCAAGATTTTCACACGGGTTGGAGCTTGTAGGAGCAATTTGAAGAGCGAATTCAAGGGAACTTCGTGGAGGTAAGATTTTTGGACCTAAAACTCATTTCTATGGTGTCATTTGACTGATTAGAGGTATAATTTATGGGAATTAGTGAATAAAATTGGGGGATTAGGGCTTGAAGTTCTAGACTTTGATTTGTGGATTTGAGGGGCCATTTGTTGTCGTATTTTGGTGTATTTGGTATGTATGAACTCGTGAGAGTGTAAGGATTCCAGTTTTGTATTTTTTATCGAATTTCGAGACGTGGGCCCGGGGTCGGGTTTGGCCAATTTCGGGATTTTTTGTTAAATTTGATAATTTTCGAGTGGGCTTTGTTCCTTAGTATATATTGATGATATAAATCTGATTTTGGTTAGATTCTGAGCAATTGGAGGACAATTCTAGAGGCAAAGGCATTATGGGCTAGGATTTTAACCGGTTTGAGGTAAGTAATGTTTCCAAACTTGGTTCTGAGGGTTTGAAACACCAAACTATATGTTATATGATTGTAATTTAGGTCATGCACATGCCAATTGACGGGCGTGCGGGCGTACACCTAGTGGTTTGTGGCCTGGCTCATCCCATAGCACCTTCTAGTAGCTATTACGAACTGATATCTGCACTCCTATTAATGCGGTTAATGTGATCATGCTAGAAATCATGCTAAGTCAAATGCTAGGGCTAAAGCTAAAGAGATCCCAATAGTCAATCTGCTACGCCCCAATATTGTCAACGAACAATTACCTTGCCTTACTAATATATTTTTTCGCATTGTCTTCCTCCAACAGGAAGGAGAGCAGCANAGATTATAAATAATATGTTAAAATTGAATCATCGACAAGATGTTTATCAGAGAGATTTTATTATGGGATACAATCGAAGGGCTCATAAAATTCAAAACTTGAGAAGTAAGGGAATATCGATGGCCTTTGTTGAACAGAGAGCGAACGGACGGCAAGTGACTTTGATCTCATGCTGGCCTTTACTTCGGCTACTAATAAGGGGGTTGGGGTTTGACAAATCAAGACTGGGGCTTCGTTTAGCCTCCTTCCGCTCCTGGCTTCGTCGTTTAGTGGTCACAAGTTCTGTGCATAAGCCACTTTAGAGATAGGGAGCCGAAAATGCTGAGACCCGAGTGGTCCTCTATTGATGTCTCCTTATGTGTTTTTATTGACTTATTATTTACTCATTGTTTTCATAGCATATCATTTCATGCCTCAGTCTCGATAATTGTTTATTTCATAGATTTATCATTATTTCGGGCTAGTTCATGCATATGTGAGCCCATGTAAGAGATACTGGAGAGTAATGACTGAGTGAGGTCGAGAACCTCTTATTGAGACAGTTATGAGATCGGACTGCACACCGCAGCGATACTCTGATCATGCCTTTGTTGGCTTGATATAGCGCTTGGGCCAATAGGAGCCCCTCCGGAGTCTTTACAACCCCAGTGAGTGCATTGATATTGAGGGATGGATCTTCCCTGGACATGGAACTTGTCTGAAGTGCTTATATTTGAGGGATGGATCTTCCCTGGACATGGATCTTGTCCGAAGTGTTTAGACGTGGAGATGGATCTTCTCTACAAGGATGGATTGGCATGTTCCTCGGTACCGAGCGAGTGATGTCAGTGATGTGTATACGTATTCTGGGATGGATCTTCCCTGGGCTGTTGAGCCATATACTTTACTGAGTGGTTGTGAGGTGTATCATTATCTGGAGATCGATCTTCTCCATAGGGCTACATCGGCCTTCCTCAATACTGAGTGACTGTAGCCACATGTGTATATATTCCGGGATAAATCTTCCCAGGGACAGCGAGTTTTATACAGTACTGAGTGGACTTGCATATGAGAGTGGGAGCACTATGAGCATTTCATACAGGTTATTCATTGGCATGTAGATCATACTGAGCTACACATGGTTTACTATTCGTACCTGAACTTATCATGTTTCATTATCTGTTAGATAACTGCGAACATGCCTAAATTCCTGTACACTGATTCTTGATATATCCACTAAGGTTTAGTCTGTCACTACCTCTCAGCCCATGGTTTGGGTTTGTTACTTCTCAGTCGGCGTACTCACGTTACCCATATGCACCTTGTGTGCAGATTTAGGTATATCGGGAAGGCTAGCGGTTGTTTATTTGCAGATAGGGTTTCTTTTGGAGTCTTCGAGGTAGCAGCTGGCGATCGCATCCTCGTTCCCTCCCTCTCTATCTTCATGTTGTATTTATTTATTTATTTATTTCAGACACTATTATGTCACCTCTGTATTTTGACATAATAGATATGGTAGCTCATGGCTCGGTGACATTAGTTCTGGGATTGGTTTTTATGTATGCTTTAATGGTGTCAAACTCTTAAATGATTTTATAAATGAGACTTTTGCTGTAAATGTAGAGAATTTCAGAAAGAAATTTTAAATCAAATGAAATGTGTGGTTTTCCTGATTTCACGATAGACGCTACCACGACTGGGTATTTTGGGGTCGTGACAAGTCGGTATCAGAGCTCTAGGTTATGTAGGTCTCACCAGTCATGAGCAGGTTTAGTAGAGTCTTGCGGATCGGTACGGAGACATCTATACTTATCTTCGGGAGGCTGCAGAACCCTTAGGAAAAATATCACATTCTTGAATTCTTGTCGTGCGAATCCATTAATTCAACCTAAAGCGTAATTCTTTGGATTCCTTCCATGTATTCGAATGCGCACGTAAGTGCTCGGTATCAGTTGTGCATCGATGGCTTGTGATTCTCATGGGTGAAGTGTGAGGTGTGAGTTTAGCATGTTGATTATGGGCCAGTCTAGAGGACTTGAGGCCGGGTTTTGTTTGTGGCTTCAGTGCTGAAATTTCGATTGTATGAGCACATGCATTTAGGGACTTATATGTCCGTTTGTGACCTTACTGGTGGGATTATTGTGACTCGATGACTATGTGGTGAGTGTGATTCAATGGCGAGATGTGTTCATATTGTTTGACTGTGACGAAAAGAATGGGATAAAGATGTAGCAAGAACCATTAAGTGTTTGACTTTTGTCTTGAGTTGGCATATGGTCTCGAGTTGTGAGTTTATTAAAGGACCTCTCAGGTAGTTTAGTTGTGGAGGGAAGTGGATCTTCCTATTGTTTTAGGAGTTTTTGGTGATGTCTTATGGGCTGACCAATGCCCCGCAGCGTTCATGTATTTGATGAACATCGTATTTCAGCCGTATTTGGGATTCCTTTGTTACTGTGTTCATTGATGACGTCCTGATGTACTCTCGTAGCCAGGAGGAGCGTGCTCAGTATTTGAGAGTTGTGTTACAGAGATTGAGGGAGGAGATGCTTTATGCCAAGTGCTCCAAGTGTGAATTTTTGGCTCAGTTCAGTAACATTCTTGGGGCACGCGGTGTCCAGTGAGGGTATTCAGGTGATTAGACGAGTATGGTTAGAACTTCCAGAAGCTCAAGATTTCTTTGACCACAACTCCAGTGTTAGTTCTGCCATCAGCTTCAGGTTCTTATACCGCGTGTTGTGATGCCTCGAGGGTAGGCATTGGTTGTGTTTTGACACAGAAGGATAAAGTGATTGCGTAATAGCTATGATTTTTGGAAGGGTATACAGAGATATTAGTTTGAGGCTAAGCCAGCGGGGTTATCTCCTACGGGGTGTTCTGAGTTGTGTGATCCTTATGTTGTTTTGTAGCAAGTTCTCTTTTAGCAGTAAAAGATATATGTTGCACTTTGAATTTAGACCGCTAGTGGAAGTTGGCATGACCATTACAATGGTAAATGCGAGATTTGTAGATGATTCGAGATATCAGATGATTTGTGTTATACGAGCTTATGAAGGATTTAGTTGAATCTCACTGCGGTATGGTGGCAGTGAGAGCGTATGGGCAATGAGAGTTATTTCTTGTCTTGATATATGGCTTTGAGCCAAGTGGGGAAGTCTGCTAATAATAAGTCAGTTGCACGATTATGTGATGTATTGGTCCCAGTTCGAGGTATACTAGTGAATCAGTTATGACCTGTAGGGGTTGAAATTGAGGATGACTTGAGTAAAGGAATTTTGGATAGGGGTTGTGTCATGCTTTATGGGTGTATAAGAATCATGGAATACCTTGAGTTGTTATTGGTGAAGAATGTAATGTGCATGGGGTAGGAATTTATTTGGTAAGGTGGGGTTACTTCCTGGGGTGTTGGAGGGCTAATGGAGCACAGGTTGTTCGGTCCGTTTGATCAGTCTAATTGAGGTTTGAGTAGAGTGGATGACTCCCAAAGAATGGTTCTAATGGATTCAATATGTATATGTAACAATTGGGGATCTTCAGGATTTGTATTTGGCTAGGAACTGAGGTCTACATTGGAGGGTATCAAGACTTGTGGCATTTCTACATATCAGTATCAGAAAAGTGAAGGTAATGGCTTTAGATTCACAGGAAGTCTCTTCAGGGTAAGTATTTTGAATGTGTTACTTTTGGGATATTTGAGAGAGTATTCAGCGGCTTACGAGCCTTAGACGGTACAGTCTTATGCTTGGGTCTCGTGTGGTGAGTCTAGGTTGAGAATTGCGGCATTATGGGAAGGAGAAGTATCAATTCGAAGGTAAGTCAAAAGGAACTTGGGTAAATAGGACAGCTTTGTAGTAGGTCAGATCGGCATGGTAAGGGATATGATTAGTTCTTTGGGTATTTATGAGGCAATGAGTTTTACAGGTGTTCCTTAGCAATGCTCTTGGGTTTTGGTGAGCTGCGTAGCTTGGTTGAGTTAGAAGAATTCAGTCCTGACGGTTTGGTGTTTTACAAATGGGATTCGGATAGTTCCTGATGATTTCTACCACGGTTAGAGATGTATATTTTCTACTGATGTGAGATGCAGGTGATGTATACTGATTTTGCTTCTAAATGGGATCAAATGGAAAGTTCTTGGCTAGTTGGGAACGTAGTTGCTTGTGGCTCGGAAGGGATCATGAAGTTATCATATTTATCATAGGATGGCATGGCCTATGCGGTATGTTATGTATAGTTGAGATTTGCATATGTGAGGTCACGGTTCAGTTCTGGAAGGAAGGTCAAAATTTTTAGGCAGCATTGGCAGTTTCAGATGACTAGGTAGATGATATCACTATTGGGTGGCTTGATGAGGGTATACATTTTAGAAAGGGCAATGTGTGGAGTTAAGGGTGTGTCATTGGTATTGAGACGCTCTCTTATTGGATCGACTGTTGATATTCAAGGTTGCTTGGTGACACGGAAGAATTATAGGGGTATCCCTCGTGGAATGATTGAGTATTAGGGATGTGTTATATATTCGAGTGGTGGAGTTGGGATCAGATATGGTAATTTGTGTGGTTCATGAACTTCAAGATTGAGAGTTCTCATAAGCATATTATTTTGTGTTTGTGGACTGTGAGGATGCGAGCAAAGCTAGTCAGATGTTAGTAAATGCCATGATTCAGTAATTGTGAACCTTCGGAGAGTTATCTATCTGTTGTGGGTGACCAGAGTTGATTTAGGGTTATTGGTATGCCCAGTACGGGTGTGTTCTGCACCGGGTCGGAATTGTTGACTCTGAATTGCTATTGTTGAGGAATGTACCATTCGATTGTCACTAAGTTTATTCATATTCTGGAGTGATCTATGATTTACTCTTCGGTGTTGCGAGTAGTGGTGATTATTGGTTATATGCACATATGGTGCGGATCTGTTTGGGCTTTATAGTAGGACTTGAGTAAGGTAAGTAATTGGGTATTGCGGGATTGAGACGTATTGGTAATTGATTTTGAGGAAGATGGCTTGAAGTATTTCGTGTGGACCAGCGTTTGGATGGGGTCGCGCATTGTAGCGGAGTTATGTGGAGGTATGATCCTTGGTGTCAGATTCGTGTGTTTTGGTTTTTACGATGTGTGTCAGGCTCTTAGCATGGTGTTGTGATGGTAATTATTAATGGCAGGATAATCCTCTAGTGTGAATCCTTTCTATGATTCGAGTTCGTGGGATGTTTCTATTGAGTGCACGAGTTGCACAGGTTATGGCATTGGATTGTATTGATGTGTCATGTCAGAGTGGTCATGTTGGATGAGAAGAGGTCATTGGGCCTAGAATGAATACTACCAGAGTTGGCTACGGCATGGTTGGAAGAATGATATCGGAAGTTGGCATAGAAATCTGCTATAGTTCCTCTCGGAGAAAGGGGGAGCTCCATGACTGGCTGACTGGACGAATGGTTGCTAGTTTCTACTTGTTTATTTTATAATCGGAAATATATGAAAGTTTTAGAGCGAGGAATTGCTTGATAAGAGGTTATGTACCGGTATTGGGTTGTTTTGAGCAGCTATTGTGATTAGGAGTTATAGCTATGAGTGTTTGAGTCATGCGGTATATTATGTGATTACATCTTTGGTTACAGATATGGCTTGATACAGCGTGTTCAGACTTATTCAGTTTACAGTTGTGAAATTTTGATCTTGTAAATTATTTCGAAAATGGAAATTTGGTTCTAAGGTTTTTCGATCAGGTTGGATTGAAAATTTTCAGCTATGTTGTGCTATTGAACCTATATGGGATAGGGTGACGTGGGATCACCCCGTATTTGCATGGTAGGTTACACGGCAATTTTGGTGGTTTTGGAACCACTATGGGCACGTTCGAGGACGAACGTATTTTTAAGTGGGGGAGAATGTAACGACCCAATCGGTCGTTCCGAGAGTTTAGCCCTGTTTTCCCCATTTCTGCTTTATCATGTGTTTCTTAGACTATTTATGTTGTGTTGGGTCGGTTGGTTCGGATTCGGAGTGGTTGTGATGAGAAATGAGACACTTGGTCTCTTAGGATGGTGATTTAGTTAGAAAAGTCAACCGGAAGTTGACTTATAGGTAAAGGATCTCGGAATGTGGTTTTGTGGCTCGGATAGCTTCGTTAGGTGATTTAGGACTTAGGAGGGTGTTTGGCATGTGGTTTCCACATCCGGGGTAGAATTAGGCTTGAATTGGCGAAATTGAGTTTTTGGCAATTTTCAGTCGGCAGTGGAAAATTAACTATCGGGGTCAGAATGGAATTCCAGAAGCTTGAGCAGGTTTGTAGTGTCCTTTTAGATATGTTTGAAAATTTTCATGTCATTCGCACAAGGTTCGGTTAGTCTCGGCATACTTGGTGAATTTCGAAAGTTTGAAGATCCTTAGGCTTGAATCATGGGTTGATTTGGTGTTTCGATGTTATTTTGGATGTTTCTAGGGTTCGACTAAGTTTGGGTGATCATTAGTGACTTGTCGGTACCATTGGTTGAAGTCCCGAGGGCCTCGGGATGAGTTCGGATGGTTGACGAATTGGTGTTTGGCATTTAAAGGTTGCTGGTGTAATCTATTCAGGTGTTCCGCAGGTGCGAAAGGGTGACCGCAGGTGCGGTCACTGCAGGTGCATTTGGTCATCGCAGGTGCGGAGTTGGTCTGGCTGAGGCTTCATCGCAGATGCGGAAGGTTACCGCACCTGCGAGTCTGCAGGTGCGGTTGGTTGAGCGCAGAAGCGAAAAATGGACTTTTAATTAAGGACCGCAGGTGCGCACTTGGGACCGCAGGTGCGGGTCCGCAGGTGCGAGGGAAGGTCCGCAGGTGCAGTTTTGCTAGACAGAAAACATAAATAGCATCCTTCGCGAATTTTGGTTATTTCATCACGATTTTCACCCAGGTTAGAGCTTGTATAAGCAATTTGAAGAGGGAATTCAAGGGAACTTCGTGGAGGTAAGATTTTTGGACCTAAAATTCATTTCTATGGTGTCATTTGACTTATTAGACGTGGAATTTATGGGAATTAGTGACTAAAATTGGAGGATTAGGGCTTGAAGTTCTAGACCTTGATTTGAGGATTTGAGGGGCCATTTGTTGTCGAATTTTTGTGTATTTGGTATGTATGAACTCGTGAGAGTGTAAGGATTCCAGTTTTGTAATTTTTATCGAATTCCTAGACGTGGGACCGAGGGTCGGGTACGGCCAATTTCGGGATTTTTGGTTAAATTTGATAATTTTCGAGTGGGATTTGTTCCTAAGTATATATTGATGATATAAATATGATTTTGGTTATATTCTGAGCAATTGGAGGCCGAGTCTAGAGGCAAAGGCATTGTGGGCCAGGATTTTAGCCGGTTTGAGGTAAGTAACGTTTCCAAACTTGGTTCTGAGGGTTCGAAACCCCGAACAATATGTTATATGATTGTAATTTAGGTCACGCATATGCCAAGTGACGGACGTGCGGGCATACACCGAGTGGTTTGTGGTCTGGCTCATCCCATGGCACCGTCTAGTAGTTATTATGGACTGACATCTGCACTCCTATTAATGTGGTTAATGTGAACATGCTAGAAATCATGTTATGTCAAATGATAGGGCTTCACGCTGAAAATGCTGAGACCCGAGTGGTCCTATATTGTTGTCTCCTTATGTGTTTTTCTTGACTTATTATTTACTCAGTCATGTCATAGCATATCATTTCATGTCTCAGTCTTGGTAATTGTTGATTTCATAGATTTATCATTGTTTCGGGCTAGTTCGTTCATCTGTGAGCCCATGTGAGCGATACTGGAGAGTAATGACTGAGTGAGGTCGAGAGCCTGTTACTGAGACAGTTATGAGATCGGCCTGCACACTGCAGCGATACTCAGACCATGCCTTTGTTCGCTTGATATAGCGCTTGGGCCAATAGGATCCCCTCCGGAGTCTTTACACCCCTAGTGAGCGCATTGATATTGAGGAATGGATCTTCCCTGGACATGGATCTTGTCCGAAGTGTTTATATTTGAGGGATGGATCTTCCCTGGACATGGATCTTGTCCTAAGTGATGTGTATACATATTCTGGGATGGATCTTCCCTGGGGGCCGTTGAGCCATATATTGCACCGAGTGGTTGTGAGGTGTATCATTATCTGGAGATGGATCTTCTCCATAGGTCTGGATCGGCCTTCCTCGGTACTGAGTTACTACAGTCACATGTGTATATATTCCGGGATAAATATTCCCAGGGCCCGCGAGCCTTTGAGCATTTCATACAGTTGATACATTGGCATGTAGAGTATACTGAGCTATACATGGTTTACTATTCGTACCTGAACGTATCCTGTTTCATTATCTTTTAGATAACTGCGAACATGCCTAAATTCTTGTACAGTGATTCTTGATATATCCACTGAGGTTTAGTTAGTCACTACCTCTCAGCCCATGGTTTGGGTTCGTTACATCTGAGTTGGTGTACTCACGTTTGAGACTTTATCTCGGGGGTGTCCCGTTCAAACTGGTAGATGTGGTATCTTTAATAACCAAGTTCGAATAGATCTTAAGTTTTGGGATAAAGTAAACCCTTAGGTTTTTATCAATGATTGTTAAGTTTTTTGAGCTTGCAACAGTATACCCTTAAGGTTTTTGGTTGGACCAGCTATGATTGACTTTTATTTGAGCTCGGAATAACGGAACCCTTGGATTCGAATCGAGTGAGAGTGAGGTCCCAAACTTTAATTGTATCGGCCCTTAGGCTCTTTTAAATCTTCCCTTAGGCTCTTTAGGTCGGGCCAATTCGGGCTCTAAAAATGGATATTATGTCACGCCCCAAAAATCGAGGAGCACGATCGGCGCTCAACCGAGTAAACCCGGCTAAGCGAGCCTGTTAGGTTTCATTCTACCCAAATTAATTCACGAATAAAGAGGAGATGTACTCCATTAATCATACTTTGTAAATATTTTATTAACAACTTCCATTTCATTTCCATTTAGCAGTTTCAACCATAATATCCAAAATATTACAATTTTTATAGATATGTTGAAAAACATATTTTCCAATTACCAATATTTCTAATTTAATTTCCAATACCAAACACCACCCACAACTTGTCTACGGAGCCTCTAAATACAAATGAAGAATAATGTGGAAATGCCGGCAACAAGGCTTCGGCTATACCTAAAAATACAAAGTACATGAAAAACTAATGATATAGGACCCCGAAATGAAGTGGGGCTCACCAAGTCGGCTGAAAACAGGATGCGCCACTAGCTGCGACTAAAACCACCTACATTAATTTAAAGATGTAGCACCCTCGGAAAAAGGGACGTTAGTACTGTCGAATAATACTAGTATGAAGAGCTAAACACTAACCTTAATAGAAAGAACAAGGAAACAATCATGTTGTACAATAGAAGCTTCAAACAAACACTATAACATCAAGTAGATGATCACATAAGGTCTCGATTCAATTTTCATCTTATTAGGTTGGTAATTTTAGTGCCATGTTCCACAATCCACAATACCACCATGTTCTTATACGGAGTCCGATCTCGGCCCGATCGGCTAAGCCATCTCATTTGAGACATCAACCATATTCACAATTTTATCCACAAGACCATTGTGTTCTTATACGGAGTCCGATCTCGGCCCGATCGGCTAAGCCATCTCATTTGAGACATCAACCATATTCACAATTTTATCCATAAATACCATTGTGTTCTTACACGGAATCCAATCTTGGCCCGATTAGCTAAGCCATCTCATTTGAGACATCAATCATATTCACAATTTTATCCACAATACCATTGTGTTCTTATACGGAGTCTGATCTCGGCCCGATCGGCTAAGCCATCTCATTTGAGACATCATCCATACAATCAATCATCTCGCTTTCCATTTCCTTCCCATATTTTGATACATTGGCACGAGGGGTTTTATTTATTAAATCGTTCTTAGCTCTTGGACGTACTTTATATTTTCAAGTTTTCCCCTTTTTCATATTCGACATCATTATCACATCAATAAGATATATCATGTAAGGCATGTGCACACATAAGGAATAAGGCTTGGAAATCTTAAGAACACATAGGCTTTTCCTACAATTTGGCATAGCAACCATCATTCGACTCTTAACATGAATCCTCAACCTTTCTCAACACAAATTCCTCATTCCAAACACATTCCCAAATAGCATGATGACATGATAATATTTAGAACAATTATTGAACATGAATCTTTCAACACAACATGTTAAGGCAGCCAATTCTAGCATGATCAAGTTAGGAACTTATACCAAATACTCGGACACTAGGGGTTCGATTCAAAGAAGAAGGGAGTTTATCCATACGTACCTCAATAGAGCTTTTAAGCAAATTTTACTTGTAGAAGTCATTTTAAGACAGTTGAGTCGAGGCTCATTTCGTAGTTTGTTCATATATTTCCTTATTTCATAGGCATCACTAGGCACAATTATAAATGTTGTCCACACTCTATTTCCCCAGTTTATTTAATTTATTTTCAAACATCTTTATAGTTTATTAACCACTAGACACACTCAATCAAGACATTTAGTACGCATACGAGCAGTTAGGAGTATAAGCATATCTAGTTTTCCTTACCTAATCTGTATACCAGTTTTTATTTAAACCACAACTCAAATCCATACCATTTTACTAAGCAGCCCATACTTTAAACATCCATCATTCAATTTAAGGCTCGTTCAGAATGATCAAGTTTATGAGTTTATAGGGGATAACCTAGAACGTAGAAATTAGGGATTTTGAACCGGTCATACTTAAATTTACGGACACATTATGGAATTTAATTCTGAGAGAGAAAGTTTAGCCAACATACCTTGTTTGAGCTTTCCTTAAGTTAATACAACGCATCAACACTTATAGCGATAACAATCTACAGGAAGATAGCGAAAATCAGTTAATAATTAGAAGGATTTACCATGGTGTAACTCTCTTAGGAATTTCATCAAACACCTAATCATGTGAAATAGACTACAAGGTTCTACAATGGAAATTTTTTCTTCCCTCAACCAATTTTAACAAGAACAAACCAAAATAGTTCATTAATCTCACATACTATAACTTAGTGTCACATGCATGGCCTATTTCTAAACCCAAAATATATTTTTGAACTCATAATCTCATATATGAAATCTTAGAAGTAGGACTTACCCGGAAGGATAGTGAGCTAGAGATTAGCTTCCTTGATTCTTGAGAATTTGTGCAAGATTGGGTGATTGGAAAGATAGGTTCCCTCTTTCTCTTTCTATATGCTCTCACCTCTCTAGATTCATTAGAAAATAGCCCCAAATAAATCTCCAAAGCATATTTATCAATATTAGATCGGATATGAAAATTTCCAAAAATGACTCCCGAAGTCAATTATGTGATGCAATTATGCTATAGCATAATCGTTTTGTGGGCAGCAGAGTTGCAGCATATCAATTATGTGACAGCATAATCGACAGCATAATCAAGACAAACAGTTTAAAGCGTTAGAAACTAGACTCGAAGATCTTTCATTTGATAGGTTGTTGATCACATAACACCTTATATATATTTAGATATGCTCGTCCAAAGTATGGACTTGTGCGAACTTATTTGAAATTTTAGCCTATTATATAATTTTTCAACTTGACTTAGACTTAGGCCTCTCATTAGACCCCACATTATTTATTATATAACTTATTCACTTATTAACTATATCCAATTGATATACATCATTTTAATAGCGCATAAATATTATAATTAGCCTACCTAGCACCACGAAATCCTAAATTACTTAGCGAATTTTTTTTTGGGACCTTACATATTATTTTTCCCCTTTCGGCTAAAAGACTTAATGAAAATTTATTTATGCCTTAGCATATATTTTTTATACCCGTCGGATTTTTTGAGGGTCGGATAATCGGATCCTATTTTTCTTTTGTGTCTTATCGTGGTTGTGTTAAGATAATATGGTACCCCTTGAGTTTTTTTCGAAGGTTGATATTATCTAAGCCTTTAAATTATTCGAGGGCTGATTTTATCGAATCTATTTTTTATTTTCTTTGCCGAGGGTAGCCTTTATTTAACCGGTTTTTCAAAGTATTTGAAGGCATTTTGTTTATAGTTGAAGTTACACGTCTCCAAGCCGTGTTATTTTGGTCGTAGACTTTGGGTATGTCTTTTGGACTTACTTCACGATAACACTTCGAACTTGTTCGAAGTGTTAGTCCCCAAGTATGGTGGCCTTGGCCTATATATCGAGGGGTGCCTCTTTGAGGTCTTATGATTTCAAACTTAGATAGCTCGAGTGTACAGTCCCCGAGTGTTCGAGGTATGCTTGTACTTGTCCCTTGAGTCATTTTTCACAAGTGTTAGTTTTGCAAAATAGATAAGAATCATAAGTAAATGACTCATATAGTAGAAAATTTACTTCGAAACATGAGATGTTCGAGAAAAGAGAATGCTTCTTTGAATAATTTTGCATGCGTACATGTTTTGTTGTCAGGACTCAGTTAATCTATATGGTCGCGGTTCATTCGACCATTTGGCCCATTACAAAATTCTTCCTATCGAGACCCATTGACACTAGGTACATTTCTTGAACACATAACATGTCCCCGACTTACTGATAAGAGAAGTTTTTTCTTGATCCTCTAGGTTCATCTGGATCTGATTGTACCCAGAATAGGCGTCGAGAAAGGTAAGAATCTCGTGGCCGGCCATGGAATCAATCATTTGATCGATGTTAGGCAAGGGAAATGAGTCTTTTGGACATGCCTTATTCAAGTCCTTATAGTCTACACATTCTAAGGTTATTCCCCTTTTTGGGGACTATGACTACATTGGCTAACCATTCGGGATATTTTACCTCCCGAATGGACCCTATATTGAGAAGTTTGGTTACCTCATCCTTGATGAAGGCGTGCTTTAACTTGGACTGGGGCCTTCTCTTTTACTTTATCGGTCCGAACTTGGGATCCATGCCCAGCCGATGAGTTGTTGTCTCTGGTGGGATTCCTGACATGTCTAAATGGTACCATGCAAAGCAATCCATGTTATCAATAAGAAATTGATCAACCATGTTCCCAGGTATACCTTGCGTTCAGGTAGATACTCGATCAGTATCACTTGTTCCACCTCTTCGGCCGTTGACTTGGTTGCATCTGATTCTTCGGGAACCATGAAAGTCCGAGGAGTGAGAAAATCCTCTTTTTCTTCCTGATTACCTGTTTCTCCGATTCCGTCGAGGCTGGGGGCGGTGATTGCTATTTGGTCGTCTGCATATATTTGGTGCTAGATTTTTTAGGTCGAAGGTGTTGATATCGTCGTCACCTCGTCGACTGCAATCATTTCTTTTGCAGCATGTTGTTCCCCGTAAACTGTTTCCACACCATCCGCCATTAGGAACTTCATCATTTGGTGAAGGGTCAACGGTACCGCCCTCATGTTGTGGATCCAGGGCCTTCCGAGCATTGCATTGTACCTCATGTCACCTCCGATGACATGGAATTTTGCGTCTTTGATAGTCCCGGCCACATTTACTGGTAGAAGTATCTCCCCTTTTGTTGTTTCACTAGCCATGTTGAAGGCGTTTAGGACTCGAGATGCAGGTACAATTTGGTCTAGCAAGCCGAGCTGCTCTACGACCCTCGATCTGATTATGTTTGCTGAGCTACCTAGATCCACTAGAACACGTTTAACTTGAATTTTATTTAAATAAATAGAAATTACCAGGGCAACGTTGTGCGGCTGAGATATGCCTTCTGCTTCTTCGTCATTAAACGATATAGTGCCTTCGGGCATGTAGTTTCGAGTCCTTTTTTCTCTGGTGATCGACACCTTGGTGCGTTTGAATATAGGTCCTTGTGGGATGTCGACCTCGCCGACGATCATGTGAATAACATGTTGAGGTTTTTCTTGCTCGTTCTTTCTGTTAGCATCTCTTTCCCTGAAGTGGTTTTTGGCTCGATCACTGAGGAACTCTCGAAGGTGGCCCTCGTTGAATAATCGAGCTACCTCATCTCTCAACTGTCTACAGTCTTCGGTCTTATGGCCATGTGTGCCATGGTATCTACACATTAAGTTTGGATTCCTTTGAGAAGGATTGGTCTGTATAGGCCTGGGCCACTTGGTGTCTTTGATCATTCCGATAGCCGATACAATCCCCGATGCATCGACACTGAAATTGTACTCTGATAATCGAGGCGCTTCTGTGGCATCTGCATATTTTTCGAAGCCAGTTTTACTCATTAGTCCCCGATAATTCTGCCCTCGGTCACCCCTTCGATTGTTCCGGGCGGAGTTGCATCTCGAATTGTTATTCCTTCGATCTGAAACATACGGTTGATACCGATCTTTAGTCGGCCTTGATTCTCTATCAATATCTCTCTGGTTCTTACTGCCGACTGGTATGGATGTACTGAACTTGAAGGGGCTCCCAATTAGCCGTCCTCGGCCCTAATTTTAAACTGATATCGGTTGTGAACATCTGCCCAAGTCACAGTCGGGTACTCGATAAAGTTCTGTTTCTACTAACGTGATGCGATCGAGCTCCGCCCGTTTAATCCTTTGGTGAAAGCTTGAATATCCCAATCATCAGTGACTGGTGGTAATTCCTTACGTTCCATTTGGAATCGAGATACGAACTCTCTTAGCATCTCGTTGTCCCTCTGCTTCACTTTCAAGAGGTCTGATTTTCTCATTGAAACCTTTATGGCACCAGCATGTGCTTTTACAAACGAATCCGCTAACATGGAAAACAAATCGATAGAGTTCGGTGGCAAGTTGTGGTACCAAATCGTAGCTCCCTTCGACAGGGTCTCTCCAAATTTCTTTAGCAGTACAGACTCGATCTCGTCATCCTCTAAATCATTACCTTTTATGGCGCACGTATAAGAAGTAACGTGCTCATTGGGGTCTGAAGTCATGTTGTATTTAGGTATCAGGCATACGGAATTTCTTTGGGATGGGCTTCAGAGCCGCACTCAGAGGGAATGGTTTTTGCACAAACTTCTTGGAGTCCATTCCTTTTAAGATCGGTGGTGCCCCCGGTATCTGGTCAACTCGAGAGTTATAAGTTTCCACCTTCTTGTCATTGGCCTCGATTTTCTTTTCTCCTGATTATATTCTCTTAGTAAGCTCCTCGAGCATCCTCATTATAGTAGGATCGGTTGTCGAAGTATTATCACCCGATCTTTCAGGCACTTGCTCGGTACGGCGAGTAACCTCTTGTTCGGCCCTATTTGGTGCCCTGTGCTGATTTTGCAACTGAGCAATAGCGTTTTTTCGAGCTTGCAGCATTTCAAATATTACTTGGAGAATGACTCATTCATCTCCTCTGCCCTGTGTTCCTCAACCGTCAGTTCAACCCTCTCTACGCACACTTCCCTCGGGGTCTGCGTCTAAATCCGCATTCAAGGCAACATGAGAACTAACATCAACCGGGTTGATGGGCGGTGCTCCTCCGAGGTCAGCCTGCGGCACCTCGATTCCTAGGGCGATAACATTTTCGTTTTCTCCGTGGAGCCTGAGGCCGTTGTCACCATGTGTAGATGTGCTTTGCGAGTTTGACATGATTCAATCTGAAAACAAAATTCTTAACAAGAAACAAGCGTAAAATAGTGTGTTATACAAGAATAAGCATTGAACAATCACTATTATCCTTATCTCCACGGTGGGCGCCAAATTGTTTACCTCGAAATACGAGTAACAATTAAACTTGTAATGCGGTTATAAGGATACGTGATCTGATTCAACGCCAATTGATAACCGACTGAAATAAATAAGTGAATTTAAACGATTGAAATGGATCAAACCAGTGTCGTTTGCAAGTTATCGACCTCGATTTGGAATGGACTCGAGACCAAGTGTTGAGAATAACAAGAACAATAAGAACAGTAAGAACTATAGAAGATTGTAACTAAAAGAGTAGTGTAATGTTATTTCTCAGTTATTGAATGTGATCCCTCCTACAAATGAATAGGGTTCCTTATTACATAGTAGAGGAATCCTAAATAAGGTATGACTCTAATTTCGAAAACAAAATACATGATTGATATCAATAACTGTTAAGGGTCCTGTCAATCCCGAAATTCCCACCGAGATTTGTGGTCGATTACGGATATATCGTTATTCTGTTAATCGATAGATTTCAACAGTGTACATTTAGATTTCTCTAAATATTGAAGGGATTCTTGAAATGAGATAAAATGAAGGGCCATTTGCCTTCAATTAATGGTGAAAACGCGAAAATGCACCTTCAGTGAATAAGTTTAACGTCAAATTCCAGACTGAACGTGAACTTTTAGAAACGCTAAAGGCGCTATTAAACATTACACCTTTAATATATTTGCGAAAAAAGTAACCGAAGGCGCAATAAAGGATCATACCTTCAGTGTATTTTGAAAAACAACTGAAGGTGAGATTCTGGATCGCACCTTTAGGTTTGTCATTGATATGAAAAGATTTTGTATATTGCAGCTTTTAAAATACACTGAAGGCTCGTGTTAGTGGCGAACCTTCTCATAGGCGCGATATTTTCACGCGCTTTTTATTTTTGAGTATTAGGCATTCGGACTCTATAGAAACAGTGCAATTGCTTGCTGTGTTACATCACAAAGTGCATAAAAATGTAATGTACATTATTCTTGAATATAGTTTATCAAAGGATAGCAACATAGGAGATTAGCGAAAAGTTCAGTAATTTTTCTAATTTAATTGGCAAGTGTATTTATTATTTATTAACTATTGATGTAAATGTTTTATAAGTCTGAAAATGTCAAGTGAAAACGTGTGTAAGGATTTACTTGCATTGGGGCGGCAAAATATTATGTGACACTGACACAGTTAGATATATGATTAGTTTTAGGAACTTGCATATTCGAATGACAACTAATCGATAAGTTAAGGCTTAATATTTTCGATAGATGGCCATATTCTACTGTTCAGGTTATTGCTCGTTTTCAAAAATTTCATAGTTAAGAGTGAATCATTGCAAAAAAACATTGAGGGCGCCTGAAACAATGCGGTATATGATGAATCTTGATTTGCTTGACATGTATGTTAAAACTGAAGTGTTGGAGATTGTTGAGGCCCCACGTAATTTTTATGATTCGTCGCTGATTTCTAATGTGCCGTCTTTGAATCTTAATGAGCCATGACTGCAGTGTATGAGCCATGTTACTGATCCAATGAGTAGTTATTCAAAATTTTATAATTTTTTACCACAATTGACTAAACACCTAGTAGATATGGCCATGGATGTAACAATCTTGGCACGCAAGTTTCTATTGGTAATTATCAGTTTATCACTGTCATAGTTTAGGAGATGGTCCAGGAACTAACAAGCAGTCGGTATACCTGTGAATACTGAAATCCTGCAAATTCCAATATTTTCTGATATTGTGGCTTAGGTTGAATCTGATGTTCATATCGATAAACGGGTGATGATTTTGATAGCGATGCAACGAGTGATGCATATGAGTCAGGTGAGATTGAAGACTCTGGTTCTGATCATGACGTGAGGATGATAGCCAACCGCAATGATAGTATTAGGAAAAGAGCTCAGGAAATGACGGTAAAGCAGTAATGTCAATTATAATGACTAAATTCTTAAAAGACAGTAAAAAACAGAGGATATAAATTCTCAGAACTTCATACGAAGGCACTGAAACCAATACAATAAAACAGGGAACATCAAATATACAACTATGTTGCAGCGTGCAACCCAATCCCACCATATAATATCAATATCATAATTCCCCCTTATTGCACCATAATAATCCACCCTTATTTCATCTGTTGCGGCGTGCAACTCGATCTCACCGTACAATAAACATAAATATCATAACAATAAACATAATATGTTGTGGCGCGCAACCCGATCCCACCATATAATATCAATATCATATTTCACCATTATTTCACCATAATAATCCACCCTTATTTCACATGTTGCGGCGCACAACCTGATCCCATCATACAATAAACAAGATTACAATATAAATATCCTCCCTTATTCGACCACCTCCCTTATTTCACATGTTGTGGCGTGCAACCCCCCGTACAATAATATAAATCAACAACAACAATTCAACAACTCAATTACAAGAATTTCCACAACCAAGAGTATGAATACATGGCAACAAGGGAACCACGTAAAAATCGAAGGAATACAACAACCTTTACAAGAAAACAAGACATGTAAAGCAAGTGATAACTACGCAGGTATTCACAACAACTTGGACACGTAGCAGATATGCACGTAGTCATAGAATAACTCAGCAGTTAAGAGGTAACAAGATAATAATGAAGGCAATAACTGCAACCAAGGCTGATAAGGGCCAAATAACAAATAAGAGGCAAATAAGGACTAACTACATCATATAGAGCATGTAAGAGTAGTCTAACAACGAGATACAACATATTATAAATATTTAATCAAAAGCATGGAAAGAGACAACACAATCTAAACCGGTCAATACCACATATAGATTGTGTACCCACTCGTCACCTTGCGTACACGTCTTTCACATAACAAAATAACACAATTAACTCAATTCCTAAGGGGTGGTATCCCCCACACAAAGTTAGACAAGATACTTACCTCAATTCGGTCATATCAATACTCAAATTAACTTTTCCTTTACAAATCCACCTCCGTTCGGCTCAATCTAGCCAAAGACGACTTAAATACATCAAATAATGCAAGAGAAAACAATTCCAATTAACAAAGTTATGATCCTTATACAATTTGTAAAAAGTCAACAAAAGTTAACTCCCCGGGCCCGCACCTCGGAACCCAATAAAATTTATAAAACCCGAACACCCATTCCTACGAGTTCAACCACATAAAAATTATCAAGTTCCGATACCAATTCGTCCTTCAAATCATGATTTTACATTTTTGAAAGATTTTACAATTTTCCTTTAAATTCTCATGAATTTGATGTTAAATCTAAGATAATCACAAAATATAATTGCAAATTGTTTAGATGCATTACCCAATGATTTGGTATGAAAATTTTCTCTCAAAATCGTCCACTCTCAGACCTAGGGTTCAAAATATGATAAAATGAAGCTAAGATTCGGAGTGCCCAGCTCTTAGCAGGTTGCAAATGTCGCATTTGTGACACTGGGTTCCCAAAAGCGAAGAATCCTCCGCTAATGCAAAGCCTGAAAAATTTTGTCTCTATCGCAATTGTGATGATGAGGCCTTTGCAAAAGCGGCCCAAATAATCGCAAAAGTGAACTTCCCCTGGCCAAGCGAGACTGGCTTTGCAAATGCGAAGCCTGCCAATCCCCAGCCTCTTCGCAAATGCGATTCCAAGTCCGCAAAAGCGGTGGTTGCAAATGCGAGATCAGAAACCAGCAAATTCTAACCTTCTTACAAACATTCCGAAACGCATACAAAACTCACCCGAGCCCTCGAGGCTCCATGCCAAACACCCTCACAAGTCTGAAAATATAACACGAACTCGCTCGCTCGCACGATCGGAAAAACAAAATAGCCTCTAAAATCACAAATCGGACGCCAAAACACATGAAATCACATTGAACTTCAAGAACTCTAGAATTGCAATTGAGCGTCTGAACCCTATCAAATCAACTCCAGATGATACCAATGTTTGCAAGCAAGTTCCAAATGACAAAAAGGGCCTATTCTAAATTCCAAAACCACAATCCCGACCCGATAGCCTTAAAGTAAAACCATGGTCAAGCATAAGAAGATTTTAAACCTTTCAATTGCCAACTTCCGCCAAATGATGCCTAAACATTTTAGAAATATCCAAATGAAATTTTGGGCACACTGTCATGACCCAAAATTCCCACCGTCAGGACCGTGATGGAGTCCAATGTTTTACTTGCTAGGCAAGCCAACATTAGAGATCAGTAAGCTATTTCTAAACCCTTTCAGTGATTTAAAACCATTAAGCCACAATAAGTGAAAGAAAAATGCGAAAATCTATAATAGTCTTAACATTTATACACAACTACTCAGAATCTAGAGTCACAACCCACAAACATTCTAAGATTTACTACAAACATTTGTCCAAAAGAAGTATAATTGTTTGAATAAAAGCAAAACAGTAAACAGAAAGGATAGACGGGGACTTCAGGTCCTGTGAACGCCGACAAGATTACCTTGAGTCTCCGATCAGATGAAGCGAACAGCTAACTCAGGGTCAATTCAGTCTAGCACCAAAATCTGCACAGAAAGTGCAGAGTGCAGTATCAGTACAACCGACCCCATGTACTGGTAAGTGCTGAGCGTAACCTCGACGAAGGAGTGACGAGGCTAAGGCGGACACTCACAATAAAACATGCACACAATGAATAATAATGACAGAAAAGAAAGTAGAATAACGTAAAAATAGTAACTTGCAAGAAATAATACAGCATCCAATGTGTTTCATCAGTGTTAAGCTATAACCAATCCTTAAGTGCCATTCAAAGTTACCGTACAACTTACACAGTCAAAGAAATAACATAAACACATAAATTTTTGCGGCGCGCAACCCGATCCCACTGTACATATCACAGTCCTCCCTTATTTCCTCTTAATATCATAAACAACAAAGTACGGATCAAATTGTTGCGGCGTGTAACCCGATCCCACCATATCATAATAACCACAATCACTTTTCACCCTTATCACCACATTCTACCCTTATTCCACTTGTTGCATCATACAACCCAATCCCACCGTATAATATCAATTCACTCTTATTCCTCCTCAACATATCACTCTTATTCCACCTGTTCCGGCGTGTAACCCGATCCCACCATATATCAATTACATAGGAAATATAGAAGTTTCACAAATTAACACAAGACCCTTCTCAATATTTGAACTTCATAACAAGGCAACTGGAAATGTTACACTCAATAAAACTCTACAAAAGTAATACTACTCAGCGAGACCAATCCAGAATATCGCTAAAACACAAATACGAACAGCTTACGCAAGTAATAGGGATGATGAGACTACGGTACAACAGTTACCTTCAACAAGGAGAAACAACATCTAACACGTAGAAATTAGGCATGGAAATACAAGTAATCATGTAACAATTAAAGCAGAGAAGAAACAATATAAAGAGAACGTGAAGGAAACAAGCAAAACGGATAATTTGGCGGCGCATAAGTACTGGTCACCTAACATATACGCCACTCGCATGATTTTTTTTATATAGAAATTTAGGCAAGGATTCCTAATCCCTCAAGTCAAGGTTAGACACAACACTTACCTCGATCCACAGGCTACTCACTACTCAATTATCGGCTTTCCTCTAGATTCCACCTCCAAACCACTCGTATCTAGCCATAATTAACTTAATAACATCATATATTGCCAAAGAAATAATTACAATGCATAATTTTAGGTTTCTCAAACTTTCCCTCAAAAAGTCAAAATTCGACCCCGGGCCCGCTTGGTCAAAACTCAAAGTTCGGACCAAAACTCATTTACCCATTCACACACGAGCCCGAATATGTAATTAGTTTCAAAATCTGATCTCAATTTGAGGTCTAAATCCTAACTTCCCAAAAATCTCTAATTCTACCCAAACCCTCAATTTCTACCATGAAAATCCTAGATTTTAGTTTAGAAATTCATGAAATATAATGGGAGATTGAAAGAAAGTGGGTTAGGGTCACTTACCAAAGTTTCGAGGAAGAATTGGTCATGGAGAAATCGCCTCTAGGGTTCATGGGTTCGAAATTTTGAAGAATGGGAGAAAAATCTCGTCTAAGTCTCTTTTCATCAGCTGCAGATGTCACAAATGCGACCTGGGCTTCGCAAATGAAAACTCCTTGCATCTCTGCTGCCTTTGCAAATGCGAACAACTTGCTCACAATTTGCGATCCAGACCTCGCATTTGCGAAGTCTGCGGTCCAGCACCAGATGAAACTTGCACCAGTTGTCTTCCTAAGTCCAAAACCATTCTGAAACCTATCCGAAACTCACCCGAGCCCTCGGGGATCTAAACCAAAAGTTCACATGAGTCTAAAAACATCATATGAAGCTCGCGCGATCAAATCGCCAAAACAACACCTAGAACTACAAATTTAGCACCAGATCGAATGAAATTTTCAAGAAAGCTTTAGAATTTCTATTTTCTCAACCGGATGTCCGAATCACGTCAAACTAACTCCATTTCTTACCAAACTTCACAGACAAGTCATAATATTATATTGAACCTGTACTAGGATTCGGAACCAAAATACGGACCTAGTATCAAAAATGTCGAACATCAATAGATTCTTAAAACCATTTAATTTTCAGACTTCTAATTTTCAACAAAAAATCATATATCGATCTAGGGACCTCGGAATTCAACTTTGGGCATATGACCAGGTCCTATATTTCAATGCGAACCCACAAGGACCGTCAAAATACGGGTCCAGATCTATTTACTCAAAACGTTGACCGAAGTCGATAAAAATCAACTTTTAAGGCAAAAATTCTTGTTTTTATCAATTTTTAACATATAAGCCTTCCGAGTCAATACCCGGACTGTGCACATAAGTCGTGAAAGGCTAAAATGAGATATTTAGGGATTCAGAATACAAAATTTAGTTTTAAAGCATGAGATGACCTATCAAGTCATCACATTCTCCACCTCTAAAACAATCATTCGTCCTCGAACGGACATAGAAAAGTACCTG
>ML323312.1:0-12701 GCA_005239505.1 Nicotiana paniculata | reverse complement strand
GGGCAGGATCACCTTCTGACAGACGTTCTACGTCTGGATATTGTGTTTTAGTAGGAGGCAATTAGGTGTCTTGGAAGAGCAAGAAACAAAATGTAGTTGCTCGATCTAGTGCAGATGCAGAATATCGAGCAATGGCTATGGCAATATGTGAGCTAATTTGGATCAAAAAATTGCTCAAGGAGTTAAAATTTGGAGACATCAACCAGATGGAACTTGTGTGCGATAATCAAGTTGCCCTTCATATTGCATCAAATCCGGTGTTCCATGAGAGGACTAAACACATTGAGATTGATTGTCACTTCATCAGAGAAAAGATACTCTCAAGAGATATTGCTACAAGATTTGTGAAGTCGAATGATCAGCTTGCTGATATTTTCACCAAGTCCCTCACCGGCCCTCGTATTAGTTATATATGTAACAAGCTCGGTACATTTGATTTATATGCACCAGCTTGAGGGGTAGTGTTAGTTTAGTAGTCAAATAGGAGTAAATAACCTTAACTTTAATCATATATGTATTAGGAGTAGGACATGTATTATCTATATATAGGGCTCATTGTATCATTGGATTGTGAATAATATATTATTTTCTCCCGTGCTTTCTCACAGTTGTGTTAATCGAAAGAGGAACATCTTATTTAATAGCATTGCAGTGTATGCCTTAGTTTATTTTGGTGATTCTTTGAAGTAATCGAGAAAGCTTTTTGAGTTACCGTTTAAATTAAGATTGAGAAATAACCGCGAGCAGTTTCTCTTAGATCATTCCTACCAATAGATTCTTGCAAGTTTCCGAACACTTCACATTAGTTTATTTGAAAGATTTAGATTTAATCGAGAGAGGAGTCAAATCGGAAGTATAAGCTAATGACCTATTAAATTCGTGAGAATCGATAGAACCTCAAGAGTGAAATATAACAATATCTTATCCAGAATAACAATCTTGCATCTATCATGTCAAACCCCTTATTTTTCACATTGATAAGAAACCAACTCTATCAATTGCTTTACTTTAGTAGTATCGTAGTTCGTATTCATTCCAATCAAGTTTTGATCATCCTTAATAGCAGTTAAACCAGGAATTACTAGAGCATTGTTTAAATCCAATCTCTGTGGAGACGATAATCATACAAGACTATCTTTGACTAGCGAGCATCAATTTTGTGCCCAATATGCAATTCTTGGGTTAATAGCATGATTAAGCATCAATGTCAGTTTTTTTAGTACAAGATAATATTGTGATGAATATAAGTCATTGTGTTAAAAGAACAAGGATGAACCTTAATGGCATGCTATGGGCTCTGGGGAGCCGATGAGGGAATCCAGAAGAACGGTAATTGCTGCTGCGCTTACGGACCAGCTCCAGCCATTGGGCGAACCTATACGCCGGCCCCGCCGTTATATCCCCCAACATATACAGCACCTGCAAATTGCAATGCAAATGCTCCACCCTTGAATTATCCAATCACATTACTGAATAAAGAATTAAAAATTAAAAAACAGACCCGAGAAGTGACAGTGAGGGGCAACGGAGCCTCAGGCTCGTCAGATCCCAGCTCGAATGAGTCTTTCTCCTCTTCTTTCTGCATAACACATAAATTTTCTTCCCCACTTATAAGATTGTTATAATAAGCAATATAAATGGATAACTCAGATCTATATAGTACGATATACACACACTAAAAGCTCATAATGATTAATGTACGATGCGTAAATGGGTTATTATTTGTGAAAAGGGGAAGAAAGGACATGAGTGTGGTGATTTGAATAGAAAAAGTTACTCCTAATAATTTGAAGGAAAGAGGAGAGCGTGCCTGAATGGAGTACATGTCTTGTTGTTGTTGATACTCATTGGTCATTGCTTTTTCTTTTCTTACAAAAAGCAAATTAGATTTTGCCGCTTTTTCTGGGTCGCTGAGACTTTGAGAGATTTAGCAGGGAGCGCTTTACATGGAGATTGGAGATCGAAACCCAGGTCGGTCGGTTCCTTTTTATTATTTCTTTTTTGCTTCGACAGTGATGATGACACACACAGTCTACTGCTTTGTTGAGTGATTTTATCGTGTGCCTTCGCTACGCCGTGTTGCTTCAGATTTTTTGATAACCAAACTATATCAATTGTTTTGGATTTTTAAATTTATAAACTAAGCCAACCAATAAAATCTGGAATTTTCAATCTCGATTTTTCTCGTATTTTTGGGATTTTCAAGTTTTTCTCGACACAACCTTCATAGCATAAAATTTATAATTTTTGTACTAATATTTCTTAGATCCTAGTAGAATAAAATCACATAAGATGTTATCTAATAAAATAATATAAAATAATGTGAAATGAGTCATGATTATATTAAGATAGCCAATAAATCGCGTAAAATAAATATTGCCAATTAATATGTCATAATAAAAATAAACATAATCTAAAAGTAGTAAATTATGTTAAAATAAGTAACAATAATAAGTACTTAGTATTAATTACATGACTAAATAATATTAAAAGTAAGTTATGCATTTTCGCTATCTAAAGTAATGAAAAACTAAAAAAATAAATATTCAACACTATTGTCATTCTTAGTATTAAATTGAATTTTTTTGTTAGCATTTTTATTGATTTGCTTTTGCTTTGGACTTTATTTGAGTCACTAAATTTTATGGGGTATAAAACACAAAAATTCAGAGTCCGAGCTTAAAATAATACATTAAAAGGGAGAACTACGAAAAAGTTTAAAAAATATTTACAAATTACATTACAATAATTATTTTTATGTATAAAATATTTTTAAAACTTGTATATATGTAACGTTGGGTTGGTTTGGTTTCGGTTTGACTTTTTTTTAGTTAAAATCAAACCAAATCAATTATGGTCGGGTTTTTTTTTCTAACACCAAACCAGATCAAATCTAACCATACTCGATTTTTTTTCTCGGTTTGACTCGGATTATCGGTTTGGTGCGGTTTGTCGGTTTCTTTTGTACACTCCTAACATCACCCAACTCTCACTGGCATAAGTTTTATGTTTTGTAAGCCTCTTTTTATCTCACACATTTGTGGGCTAATTGCAACGGTACCCGATATTAATACCACCATTTAGTTTGTAGCCAATTTTTATAAATTATTTAACTAGTACCCCGTATATAATAAGTTACTAATATTTGGACGATTATACCCTTGTAATTAACAAAAACTTGTACGACCTTCATCGCAGTAGACCCATCCAAGTTCCAACACTTAGTTCTCAATGATTGTCTCTACAACTTAAATCTTTCTCTTTATTTTTATGTAATATCTCATTCCGTTCTCTTAATTTTCTTTGTACTTTCGTGCTTAATAATTGGTTTCAGACCTAAAGCATGAGATGAAGAAGTAATAGCTATGGCGGAAGATGTAATGATTCACGAAGAGCTTTCTTCGAAATGTTGTTGCATTTTGGTGAGTATTTTGAGGTGGGGTTTCTATTTCTCTATCAATTTTTAGTTGCTTATGTTGATAGATTTTTTTATTTTTTCGTTTGGGTTACAGTGGGGAAAGAAGGTTAGAATTTTTCTAGGCACTATATAGTTGATACATTTGAGTTTGAAGTTAGGCTTTATAGTTCAAACATCAAACATATAGATCTGAAGTTGGGTCCTGCGGATTGCTAAGGTTAACTTCAGTCTGAAATGTAGTTCGAACCGCACAAGTAATATGCCAAGGTTAATTTCAGACATACAAATCTAAAGTTGGGGACAACGGACTGCCGATTGCCAATGTTAACTTCAGTCTGAAATGTCTAATGTTCGAACGACACATGAAATATGTCAAGGTTAACTTAGTCCAAAATATCTGAAGTTCGAACTGCACAAAGTAACATGTCAAGGTTAACTTCAGTCCAAAATGTCTGAAGTTTGAACTGCACAACCAATATGAATATGCCAAGGTTAACTTCAGACATACAGGTCTGAAGTTGTTGAAACTTCAATTATATGCAAATCTAATATCATATCCGTAGAGGCCTGAAGTTTACATTGCGATGGGAAAACTTCAGACGCGATGGACTGAAATTTGCTTGCTGCTGAACTTCAGACCCGTGGCAGTTGTTTTTCGATCTCCGTGGTAATGCTTGTAAATCCTCTTATTTTCGGTGCTAAATTTCTATTAATGATAACCAGAGATATTAGATAAATTGATTTTGGATTAGCTTCTCGGTCTCACAATCACACCATGTGCAGACTAATTTTTTTTCATGGAAAAAGAAGACTAATTCTTTTTCATGGATAATATCTTTTGTGAGTTCTATACACAAGAAATATGACGAGGTTCGAACTGCACAAGCAATATGTCGAGGTTAAATTCAGTCCGAAATATCTGAAGTTCGAACTGCACAAGCAATATGTCGAGGTTAACTTCAGTCTGAAATGTATGAAGTTCGAACTGCATAAAGAAATATGCCAAGGTCAACTTCAGTCCGAAATATCTGGAGTTCGAACTGCACAAGCAATATGCCGAGGTTAACTTCAATCCGAAATACTTGAAGTTCGAACTGCACAAGCAATATGCCAAGGTTAACTTCAGTTCGAAATGTCTGAAGTTCGAACTGCACAAGCAATATACCAAGGTAACATTACAATGACATTTGGTCTCCATAATTGTAGGAATTGAGATCATGAAAATGTTTTCGTTGGAGGGATGAAGAAATCGATTCATGATCCATGGTTGTTCTAAGGAGAAATGGAAGACCATATACACGAGGCCCTGATGATCAATGTCAGAGTAAATCACGTTGGCGGAGACCGGATAACATTTGACTTCTTTTAGTATCTGGTGTATTTCTAGAGGTGAATACTAGATATTGAAGTTATTTCCAGAGGTTTAAAGTAAACAACTTCAATTTTAAGCTAGAAATAAATTTATAAAAAGATGAACATAAGTGAAATTTAGTACCTTTTGTGTGTGCACCAAATTAGGATGGTTTTAGTACTTCCCGTGTGTACATGGGGTTCATTGATATAATCACTACTTACCAATATGAAAATGGAACAAAGTTTTTTATCTGAATTGTATTCTTTGATTCTCAATGATGTTCAGAAACTCTAATGGTAAGCTCATCAACCAACAAGAAAATTAATGTCAAAAATGACTTTTTATTTATTTATAAGAGAGCCAAAAATGACATAAACTAGCCGATTCTAATAACAAATTCATTACCAAATGAAACACAAGATAGCCAACCATCTTGGCAAATTGATCACATTATTTCAAATATTACAAGCATTCCCTTCCAACTATTAACCTAAATCAGATTTAAAAAAACTACAATATTTTTTATGACAATTGCAAATTTTTATTCTTTAACTGGTCAATTTTTAATAGACAAGCTAAAATGCCCACATAAGCACACACAAGTATAAACCAGAGGCAGACTACACTATACCGAGAGGGGTCATCGGCACCCGTAAAGTTTGGCAAAAATCTCATGTATACATGTATATGCCTTTAGAAATGATGATATATATTAGTAGTGGACACTCTATATACAAAAAAGATTTTGATTGAATCCAAAAGTGCATCCCCGACCTTCAAATCCTGGGTCCTCCTCTGTATGAGACACGTGAACCCATGGTCTCTCTGTATATACATATTTTCTGAAATTGGTATAATATTAACGGTTCACACAAATATTTCAAGAAGGCTGAATGGTGCAATTGGTTGGAGGATGAGTTATTTACCAAGAGGTATATATAGGTACAGTTCCCACTTGATACAATTATTTTTTCTTCTTTTTTAGTAGTGCACCCATGACTAAAAATCCTAGATTCGCATGTGGTATAAACCATAACATATTCTTCCGAGTCTCGCATCTAGTTCTTTTTTCCTTAGTTTTATATCTTTTAACATCTCTATTTCATCTTTCAACTTTATAATCTAATCCATGTAAGATGACAATTCCATCTCCATCATTAACTCTTCTGCTACTTTTTCTGTCAATACAAGTTTTAGCTTTATTCTTTTGCAATCTGTCATAAATGCCAAGATCTTCCTACAACTCCATTAGTCATTATAAATCCAATTAATATATGGTAAAACTAAAGTACCAACACCATTATTCATTCATATACAATAGATTGTGAATACCTAATTTTTGCACGCTCTAATTCTCCTACAAATACTAATATTTGGATGATTTTTAGTTATTTGTGCATTTTTATTTGTGTTCCTTTATTAAAAATACCAAAAAATATTTTTTGTAACTTTTATTGGTATATTTTAGTTTGCATCTTTAAATTATATCCCAAAAATATTTTCATTATACTTGTACATTTTCTTTAGGATTAAATAATATCCTAGTATAATTAGGGGTTTGTGGGATCAGATTAATGCCTATTTCAAATCAGGCCCAATTTTAGAGCCCAATTCGGCCATTAATGGTCCAATAAATGGCATGCCAAGACCTGGTCCAAAACGAAGTAGTTTCACAATGAAACTACGTCGTTTCATCAAGTGAAACCAAGATCAAATCTCTGCCCTTACAATTCTCAAGATCCAAAGGTCCCGGTTTAATTTCCTCCAAGGTATATAACCCTTGGTAAATCAGATTTTGGGCCATTTTTTTTCTTAATACAAACCTTAACTCCTCTCTTTGAGCCGCCCTGCCCCCTCTACTGTCACCACCGTGCGCCGCCGCCGGTGATGCTCCCAAACACCACCAAAATTTCACCCCTCACTCATCTCAACCTCCTCTCCATGAATCTGAACCCCTCTCAATCTCCGTAAATCTAAGACTAACCGGAACGCCGCTCACCACTCCAAACTCCAAAACTTTTACACCAACGGTCTCCTCCCACTCTCCTCTTCTCCATTCCAAGCCTTAAAACCATCAAACCCCTCCAAAATTCGACCCAATCTGAGCCAGCAGCCCCACTGCCGCCTCACCACCACCATGCGCTCGAGTCGTTGTTTGTTCTGAGTAAACACGACCTGGGAACGACCCTTTCTATGTGACATGATGTTGAAATCACTAGTCGACCCCCCGAATCGGTGGTCCTAACGTCTGCCGTTTAGAAAAGTTTGTTCGGAGGTCGTTCATCATCATTTGTCACTGCTCGCGTCGTCCCTGCGATTCATGAATAGTTTCAATAATGCTCGATTGGTATAAAATTCATTTCCTCATTTTTTTTTAGTCTATGTTTTCCCATTTGGTTTTGAATTTAGTTTAAGTTTCTCTGTTTTTGATTTAGTTTGTTAGTCTATAATAAGTGTGTTATCCTAGTTTTGTGCTAAATTGTCGAATTGTTTATATAGTTCGTCGTATGTTTATTTGTTATTAATCGTGTTAGTTTAGCGATGTTCGTTTGGTTTCTTTTTTGCGCAATAGTTTGTCGCTCGAGTGTAGTTTGCACAAATCTGATTCATTCCAATCTAGTTTGTTTGGATACTTAGTTCGATTACATTTTGAGTCTTGTTTCTACTTTGCTAGCTCGTATTTGGTTGAGATTTGAGTGTATAAGTGAATTTCAGTCATGTATAGATAAAAGCTAAATACTTGAGTTTAAAGTACATGTTTGTTGGGTATTTTACTGTTTAAACATGCTGCTCTGTTTTTCTGTCAAGATTTGGTGAAAAGTAGACTGTTTTGGCACACAAAGTTAGTCATTTTGGACAGATTTTTGGTGAACTAAAATCTGTCCAAAAGGACTTATTTTCCTACTTAAAGAGGCCAATCTTTCACACAAGGACACACACAATCTACTACACAATTGTTGAACTTTGTACACACTAAAAAACACAAACTTTGAGAGTAAAATCAGCAGCTAAACATATCCAATAGCAAGCTGAAAATTCTGAGATCGGTGAGTGTTTCTTAGAGTGAAAAACTTGTAAGAAATAAAGGGGTGTTGTATGCATTTTCTGGAGTTACTAGTGGCTAGTTTCAACTGTTTTGCTAGGTATTCTGGTTCATTTTCTTGAGTTCGAAAGTCCGTTTGGTTGTTGCTGTCTTCTGCTGTGTTGCTGCTCATATTACTGTTGTTCTGCTCGGATATGGAAAGAGTTTATTTGCTGAATTTTTCTTCTTTCTGCTGTTCAGGTAATTTTCAAACCATGTACACTCCTAAAATTGAGTTGGAATGAAAGATGACGACGCTGGGAATATTAGTAGTCTCATTTGTCTTATTGTAATTCATTTTTGCATANATAGTTGGCTATGTATTGTAAAAATGGCAAAAATAGGATTAGATTTGTAATGTGGCTCCAAAAGGCCACATCTGCAGATTTGAAGTCCTAAGAGCATGGGCCTTCTTGGATTTTGGTTGGACATGAGCTCGTTCACTCCATAAGCCCAATGGTGGGTGGCTGCCTCATTTTAATACCCCCACAAGTCTAAATTATTTTTTTAGTTTTAAACAATTAAGTTAATATTTTTCCCGCACTAACCTCCTCTTTTAAATTAGTAATCATGATTATCGCAAAGTTGTTTCAATTAGTCATACATCACTCATTTTGAATTTGTAAATAATTTTCTTAAATTAGAAAATGAACTATCAATCCACAAATATAAAAAAAATGCTTTTCCTTGATTAAATCCATAACGTAGTTTCCTTTTGTTTAAGTTAGTAAATTCGTTTTTTAGGATAACAATGGTAATAGCCTAGTCGAGTTTCAAACATGAAGCAAAAAAGTTATTATTTCTTGAAATATTGGTCAATTTTTTTTAGCCATCAAATAAATTCAATAAGCTCATTTATTTATAAAAAAAAAAATTTTAAACAAAAATAATTACTTTCGTCTTAACCGATGTCGGGAATACTCGCTTCGGAATAAAGAAGTAAAAAAAAAGGGCAAAGTCGTGAGGGCATATCTTGTTTCATCTCTTTCAAAATAAATAAAAGTTGAATTTAATTAACTTCGAGTACGCTCTACTTATAGGTGCGACACACGAGCTAAGGTCGGGGATACTCGTCTTGGTTAGTATGAGCTAGGGTCGGGGATACTCGTCCTAGTTTGAGATTAATGAAACCATCAACAATAAAAGCGGACATAGGCAAAACATGAAAACCAAATGAAACACAGTTTATTTAAAAATGAATTTAAAGCCAAATGTAGTCAATAAAGCGACCGTGCTAGAACCATGGGACTCGGGGAATGCCTTACACCTTCTCCCCGGTCAACAGAATTCCTTACCCAAACTTTATTTTCGCGGACTGATAAAAATAGAGTCAAACCTTCTTTTGACTAGGGATTCAAATAAATGGTGACTTGGAACACCGAAAAATCAATTCCAAGTGGCGACTCTGTACATAAAATAATCCCTACTCAAATTTGTCACTTTAATTGAAAAAATTCTTTAACCCATAATCCAACATATCATCTTCTTTTGAGGGTAGGAAAAAGGGGTGTGACAGCCCTGGCGACTCTGCTGGGGAACTGAACCATAATTCGAGCTTGTACATATTGACTTTTTATTTGGCTTTTTTTTTAATTTTATTTTGTAAATGTTGTGATTCATTTTTGGCTAATGTGCTACATGTTCATTTTTTACCGCTTTGATATTGTTGAACTGTACATATAAATTGTCTTCTTGCGTACCCCTCCGAGTCTTCTGAATACAACCTCGGGAATCGTGGATACGTGCCCCATTCTTTTTGAGATAAAGCCGGTGGGCCTGGGCTCCCGGTGAAGGATTATTAGTCACCCATATTTAAGAACGGGGAGGGTCCAGTAGTTAAGCCGGAGAAGTATTGCTCCCGGTACGATACCCCTTCCCAACTCGAGTTGTCCGCTCGTTTTATGGCTAGTCGAGATACACCTCATCCTTTAGGATTTTTAAACCTAGAAGAACAAGCCACATGCATGGTCATCCCTAGTAGGATCGTTTTGTTGCATCATGAGCATTTAACTTAGCGAAACTCGGCACAGGGGCCGGGTCCGTATAAGACAGATATCCATATTGAGACCACCATGCTCACATATGTGCTACTTGCTACATCATTTGGAAGGCTTGCTTGCATTTGTTGACCGATTTTAAAAATTAGTTGAGCGAAATATGAAAAAAAAAGGATCACTCCCCTAGTTTTGTACAAATAATTTGTGTTTACTAAATATATAAAAATTAAAAATTAAAAAAAATGTCAAGTTTTGGTCCGAACTACGCAGGTTCGATTCTCACAGTTCCAGTGGGGTACGAAAGCAACCTTCATCGGGTTCAATCCCATTTTTTGTAAGAGTTTTTGAAATCAGTGTGTCCGGAATATTTTTCAGTTTTTTTTATTTATAAAATCGATAGTTTTGTTGTTTTTTGTATTTTTCATTACTTTTGTATGAGATCATGTTTTTTAATACAACCTCAAAATTATTAATAGCTCTTTTGTAAATATAGCTAATATTTTTTTTTCTTTTTCATTTTTTCTCCAATGTAAAACTATTTTTGTCGAAATAACCTTAGAATCTTCCTCGGGTGTGCCTAAGGTTTATGTCCGTACAATATAGTTATTGTGCTCGTTTTAGCACCTTTTACCATTTCATCTTTATTATTGACCATTTTGCCGGGACAACCTTTAAACCTTTTTCGGAAGTGTCTAAGGTTTATTTTCGTAAAAAATAGTCATTTCATTTTTATCATGTCATCCTTTGTTTTGGCCATTTTCGTCAGGTCAACCTTATAGTTCTTTTTTAAAAAAAAAAAAGGGTATCAAATGGGTGTTTAAGAGCCATCTTCATAAAAATAACCATCTCATTCCGCTCACATTTTATCATTTTTGTCCTTGTCCGACCGTTTTTTTAGCTTTCCCCCCATAAGAAGTTTGTCTATTTTAAAGGTCTACTTAGTGTCATTTCTTTGAGTTTAGATTAGGATTTGACCCCGTATTTTTATCATCAAGGTACAATATGGATTCAGTTAACGGAAGACCTGACAAGAGACCGAGAGATGAAGAGCACTCGCCATTTAAGATTGTCGACAAAGTGCCTAGGTTATTGAAGCGATGGTGGAACAACATGGATGGGTTTGAGCAAGGAAAGATCAAAGGATTATTTGAAAATTTTGGTAAACATCATGGAGATCGAGCCTAAACGAGAACTCATCGAGGCTTTGGTTTATTTCTGGGACCCGAAGAACAATGTGTTTCGTCTTAATGGGTTTGAAATGGCTCCTACCTGGGAAGAATTCGCTGAGTATACGGATCTGGGAAAAAAGAATCGAATAAAAGGACTTTTAGCTCTCAGGGATGTCACTGCTACCAAGTTCCTTGAGCAGATGTGGATCAGCCACACCGAGATAGCACATGTGGCCCAGGGGCAGGTCCGCCTAGATTTCTTGTATGACAGGTACAGACACGAAGGAGGATTTTCAGAGTATGGGAAAAAGTTGGTTAACAAACAGAACCAACACACATGGAGAGAACATGGACGGAAAGCATTCAATGTAGCTTTCTTGGGGTGCATGGTATTCCCAAGAGAGGATCGGAAGATCAACATTGGGTTATCTGGGATAGTCACAACCATGATGAAAAGAAAAGATTCATCCATTCTTCCTATGGTGTTAGCAGATATCTTTCGCGCCTCGACCAGGTGCTGGGAAGGAAAAGGTTTCTTCGAAGGTTGCAACCTCCTACTCCAGATGTGGTTCATAGATCATCTTTTTCGTCGTCCTTATTAGGTAGACCACCGTAATTTTTGGGGTAATCATGTTCGCCAGTATAATGCAAGATTAAAAAGTGAGTGTGAGGTTCGTAGTTTTCCAGAAAGTGTCCAAGATTGGAGGGAGTATATCCACTCCTTAACAGATGATCAGATTACATGGAACTATCCTGGGTTCACCGCAGAATATGTAATTTATAAGTCATTTTGCCATCCATTTATGATCTTGATGGGGATTCGGGGTTATCATTCATATGCTCCTATAAGAGTTCTACGTCAGTTGGGTCACAAGCAGATAGTGACCCCAGTAGAGGCTATTGAAAACTTTATTTGGGAAGCAACATCAGAGGATCCCACGCGTGAAGCTTACACTCAACGTGTTTGGAATGGCACTAAGATACTCGAGCGTGGAACCATGGTGGCAGATAGAGAACGGGGTGAGTTGAATCCTTCTTACCTTGAGTGGTTTTATAATCAAGATGCTCCCGCAGATAGACCAGGGACAGTCGTGAAGAGTACCGCAGAGTGGGAGGCTGAGATTCAAAACAGAGTTGGGCTAGCTATGGAACAGATGAAAAGAGATTATGAACCTGCCCTCGGAGCACTGCAAGAAGAACTCAGCATCGTTAAAGTAGACAGGGATTTTCTTTATGATGCTTTTGACAAAGAGAAGGCTAAGTGGGCACAAGAGAGGTGAGCACTCAAAGCTCAAATTAGGCAGGAAAAAGTGATCACTACCTCTCAACAACAGGAAGAAAAAGAAGCTCAGTTCAGGGTGATCCGTGACCATGAGCGCAGAGGTTTTGCTCCGTTAATACAAGGTCTGAGGGATCAGATAGGGGGAGTTGAGTCAAGCAAGGAGCGCCAGATCGCGGAGTTTGAAATAGAAAGACATCGCTACCAAAGTATGATCAATCGGTTGGAGGGGGAGTCACTGGAATTCGACGCCAAAGAGATATGGCCTTGGAGCACGAGCGCGATGCACTGGATCTAGAGGAGACCCGTGGTCAACAAAATCAAGAGTTTCACTTGGCTCAGTGATCACGCTCAACTATGTCTAATAAAAGACTAAGCGGGCGTTGCAAATATAATCCGGGG
>MDKI01230712.1:0-23530 GCA_005239505.1 Nicotiana paniculata | reverse complement strand
AATCTCATAACACCCTTCATGGGCGACACCTTCAGCAACACCTTATCCCTAACCATGAAAGACTCATCTCGGACCTTCCAGTCCGCATAACTCTTCTGCCTAGACTGCGCCGATCAAAGCCGCTCCTGAATCAACTTCGCCTTACCCAACGCATCCTGAACCAAGTCTGTGCCCAATAGCCTCGCCTCGCCTGGCTCAAACCAACCAACCGGAGATCTGCACCTCCTACCTTATAAAGCCTCATACGAAGCCATCTGGAAACTCGACAGATAGCTGTTATTATATGCAAACTCCGGTAGTGGCAGTAACTTGTAACAAGAACCACTAAAGTCAATCACACAAGCACGCAATATATCCTCCAAAATATGAATGGTACGCTCCGAGTGCCTGTCGGTCTGAGGATGAAAAGTTGTGCTCAACTCGACCTGAGTACCTAACTCTCTCTGTACGGCTCTCCAAAACTGAGATGTGAACTGATTACCTCTATCAGAAATGACAGAAACTGGAACCCCATGCAATCGGACAATCTCCCTGATATAAATCTCAGCTAACCGCTCCGAAGAATAAGTAGTACTAACAGGGATGAAGTGCACGAACTTGGTCAGCCGATCCACAATAACCCATATAACGTCAAACCTCCTCGAAGTCCGTGAGAGTCCAACTACGAGGTGTATGGTGATCCGTTTCCACTTCCACCCCGGAATATCAAATCTCTGAAGCAATCCACCTGGTCTCTGGTGCTCATACTTGACCTGCTGACAGTTGAGACACCGAGCCACAAACTCAACAATATCTTTCTTCATCCTCCTCCACCAATAATGCTGCCTCAAATCCTGATACATCTTTGCGGCACCCGGATTGATGGTATACCGCGAACTATTGGCCTCAGCTAGAATCAAATCTCAAATCCCATCTACATTGGACACGCAAATCCGGCCCTGCATCCTCATGACCCCATCATCACCAATAACCACATCCCTGGCATCACCGCGACGGAACCTGTCCTGAAGAACAAGCAAATGTGGATCATCATACCGGCGTGCTCTAATCTGATTGTAAAGAGAAGAAATGGAGGCTACACAAACCAATACCCGCGGAGGCTCTGATATATAGAATCAAACCTCCTTGGCAACAGACCGAGACAATACCTACAATCACGACATCTGAGGCCATAGCATCTGGCCAGGTTGGAAATGCATACATGCGAGCCTGACCTCCACCTGCTCGACCTCCCCCTCTAGGGCGGCCTCTAGCTGACTGACTGCCACCCCTGGATGCTTGGGCGGGTGGTGAAGTAACTGGAGCTGAAGTCGAGGGCTGGCCTCTCTGCAAAGAAGAACAACTGGGACGACGGGGACACAACCTCCACATGTGCCCGAACTCTCCACACTCAAAACAACTCCCTGGAGTTGGAGGCGGGGACTGATAGAAACCTCTGGAACCAGAATGGCCACTGGAAGACTCATGCGTAGGAGAACTCTAAACTGGTGGTGCTCGAGCTGCACTCTTAGCTAGGAGGGCACAAAATGAAGTACGGCCTGGTTAAGAACCACGGGGACCATGCCCCGAAGATGCACCACTATACGCTAGGCGGACTGGATGGGGAGGCCTGAATGAACGACCCCTACCATGCTGAAACTGCCCCCTGAAGGGAGCACCACTAGAACTGCCCGATCCACGAGGCCTCTTGGCCTCCCTCTCCTCCCTCTCCTGGCGACGAACCGACTCAATATCCCGAGCTATGTCAATAACCTGCTCAAATGAAGCATCTGATATTCTCTCCCGAGTCATAAATAGCCGGAGCTGATAAGTAAGACCATCTACAAACCTCCTCACTCTCTCCCTATCAGTAGGGACAATCTCAGAAGCATGCCTAGCCAACTCGGAAAACCTAATCTCGTACTGAGTAACTGAAAACTCTCCCTGGCGCAGCTGCTCAAACTGCCTGCGTTGCTCCTCTCTATGGGACTGAGGAACATACTTCTCTAAAAAGATCATGGAGAACTGCTGCCAGGTGAGAGGTGCTGAACCAACCAGCCTACGCTTCTCGAATGAGTCCTACCAAGTAAAAGCAGCACCCGCAAACTGAAATGTAGCAAATGAGAACCCACTGGTCTCCAAAATACCCCGCAGTACGTAGTATCATCTGGCACTTATCTAGAAACCCTTGGGCATCCTCGCCCTCTGTACCGCTGAAAGTTGGAGGCTGAAGTCTGTTGAACCTCTCCAACCTGCACTGCTCGTCCTTAGGCATTGTAGGGACCACATAATCCTGGACCGGAGTAACCGACTGAGCTGTGGCTGCTCCTGGTGCCCGAATACCCCGTACAGCCTGCTCAAGTGTCCGGGCAGCTGGAATCTGATTGCCTCTCCCGGCCTGAGCTGCGGTGGCAGTAGAAGACATAGCGACTGCCTGAGCCAAACTGGTGCACACTGTCAATATCTGAGACAGGGTCTCCTGAAGACCCGGAATAACAATAGGCACTGGCGGTGCCTGAGCCTGTCCCGCTGGAGCATCATTGGCGGGAACCTGATCCTGAACGATAGGGGCATCCTGTGGTACTGTCCCGGCTTCTGCGCGGGTTGTCCCCTACCTCTACCATGGCCTTGACCTCTCGTTGGTCTAGCTGGTGTCTGATCACCCTGATCGGTATTGCGTGTCCTCACCATGTGTGAGAGAATGAAACAACGTAAGTTTAGATTTCAAGAATCAATACATTAGCACGAAAGAGTTCAATAAAGATAGAAATGTTTCCTAAGAGTTCTGCAGCTTCTCGAAGATAAGTACAGACGTCTCCGTACCGATCCGCTAGACTCTACTAAACCTGCTCATGACCGTTGAGTCCTATGTAACCTACGCTCTAACACAAAACTCTCACGACCCCAATCCTAGACCGGCCGTGAAGGCGCCTATCGTGGAACTAGGCTAGCCAATAATCACATATTTACAGTTTCTTTCAAAAATCCCAACCAATTTCAAGCATTTCATAAAATATACATAATTTACTAAATACATCAGACCAATAAACAGTTCAACCAACCCCAAAATCCGGAGCCAACATGTCATGAGCATCTAAGAGAATTATGCCAAAAAAAGTATGCTATTATAATACATAACCTCCGAATAAATAGCTAGATACAACAAAGAAGGGAAAACAGAGATGCTGCGGACGCTGAACAACTACCTCTATATCTTGCACTCCGGCTCCGCACAGAATAGATAGCTAATGCTTGGTATCTGCACCTGAATCTGCACACAGGGGTGCCAGGAGTAATGTGAGTATGACAACTCAGTAGTAATGAAAATAAATCAAGTCTAAGCGGCAAGAAAACACATAAAAATCAATACCATTAATTCACAATATGCACAACCTTTCTTTCCAATAGTATACACATAGATATATCAACTCATCATGCCTTAAAACCAACTTCAGAAAAATCCTTTGAAAAATGTATATTTTCAACAATTTCAGACCGAAAGATTTAGTATGAAAATGAAATAAATCATAAGTAGCCCCTCGGGCAAAAACATGAATCATAATTCGCCCCTCGGGCAGAACATCACTCACCACCTCACAACCACTCAGTATCAGCCCCTCGGGCAACCTCACTGTCACTCATGCCTCCCAATCACTCATCACTCGGCACTCAGCACTCAGCACACAGCCTCAGCACTTAGTAGGTACCTGCACTCACTGGGGGTGTGTACAGACTCCAGAGGGTCTCCTTCAGCCCAAGCGCTACTATCAAGCCACCTCGTGGCGTATCATATCCTCACAATCAGGCCCTCGGCCTCACTCAGTCAGAACCTCTCAAAAGCCCCTCGGGCGTATCAGTAAAACGTGGTACTTGACCCAAAACATTATTTTTAAATCTCAAAGAAGTGTAAATCAGGATGAGTTTCAAAAACAGTAAGCACAATGTGACTGAGTGAAATCATCAATAAACAATCAGGAAAATAGCAGTAAAAAGCCCCCAAGGGGTCTAAACAAGTCGGCGCGAGGCCCCAAACATGGCTTATAGCCCAAATATTGCATTAATCTTTAGAACACAATTTAACATATGATTTAGAGTAAAATACGCAACTCAATAGTTGCCACGGAGAGGACCAAGTCCAATCCAAAAAATCAGTGCGAGCCACATACTCGTCATCCGGCATGTGCGCCATTCTAAAATCACTGAGAAGTATAAAGTCCGGGGTTTCATACCCTCAGGACAAGATTTATAACCATTACTTACCTCTACCGGGCCACAATACTAGTCTGCTATGCTCTTTCCACTCAAATTGGCTCCCAATTGCTCTGAATCTAACCAAAACCAGTTTAACATCATTAATATATACTAAAGGAACACAACCCAATTGAAAACTATCAATTTATACAAAAATCTTGAAATTCAGCCAAACCCGAGCCCCGGGCCCACGTCTCGGAATTCGATAAAATTTACACCACTAGAAACCCCATCCTCCTACGATTCGACACATACCAAAAACACCAAAATCGGACCATAATTGCCTACCCAAATCGCCAATTTTTTTTTCCAAATCCTCCTCCCATTTTTCCAAACTTTTCCTACTTTAATCCTTCAAATTACAAGCCTAATCCGAACAAAATAGCATAGAAACGACTTTAATAATCCGGGAACTTACCTCCACTAAAGACCCTCGAATTCTCTCTTCAAATTGCCCTCAAACAAGCTCCAACCGCATGCAACAATGGTAGAATGAGTAAAATTTCACGGAGGCTTCCTTTTATACTATTCTGCACAGCTAATCCGCACCTGCAGACCTTTCATCGCACCTGCGAAATCCCACTAACGGACCAATTCTCGCACCTGCGGCTTCGCAGGTGCGGCCAACTCTTCGCGCCTGCGGCCTCCTCCTGCCTAGCCTCCCTTCACACATGCGCATGGACCTTCGCACCTGCGGTTACCCATCTGCAGGTGCGGCCAACACCAGAAACTTTACACCAGCAACCATTTACTACAATTTCCTAAGTTCAAAACTCCGCCAACCATCCGAAATTAATCCCGAGCCCCTCGGGGCCCCAACCAAACATACCAACACACCCCATAGCATTATTCAAACTTAGTCGAGCCTTCGAAATACCAAAAACAACATGAAAACACCAAAATTACATCAAATTCAAACTTATGAACTTTGAAACTTCTAAATTGCGCCAACGACGCCGAAACCAACCAAAACACCTCCGATTGACCTGAAATTTTGCACACATATCCAAAATGGCATTACGGACCTGTTGCAACTTCCGAAATCCCATTCCGACCCCGATAGCCTATTTTCCACTACCGATCGGAAATCGCCAAAAATTAACTTTCGCCAATTCAAGCCTAATTCTACACCGGACATCAAAACTTCATTCTGAACACACTCCTAAGTCCCAAATCACCTAACGAATCTATCCAAGCGATAAAATCCGCATTCCGAAGTCGTTCACCAATAAGTCAACTCTCAGTTGACTTTCTCAACTATTAGGCTACTTTGAGAGACTAAATGCCTCAATTCTCACCATGAACACTCTGGACCGAAACCAACTGACCCAACACAACAAAAACAGGCTAGAAATATATGAAAAATGCATAAATGGGGGTAACGGGGTAAATCTCACGGAACGACCGGCCGGGTCGTTACATAATCGTCACCATAGAGGAACCCATTGTGAGAAATACAACAAGCGTTACAATAGGGAATACTATTGTTACGGTTATATTGTTGGAATTACTTAGTCATGGGTTTAATATCCTCTTTTTATTTGTACTGGGCTGAGCGCAAATGTATTTAATTTTCTGTTTTGTTCGGTTTTGTGATTTTGGCCTTAGTTGGACTTCCGGGTCAACTATATAGGTTTAGTTACACATTGTATTGAACTGATTATTCATTTTCTATTCTTCATAAGCTTATAATAAAATATCTCTTCTCTCTTTTCTAAACACAGTAAATCCTAGGTCGAACTCCATTGATTTCATTGTATCTTCCGTTGTCAACATGGTATCAGAGCGAGGAATCTCGTAATGCTCGTGATTCTCTATCCTACGATGGTAACCTTGACGATTTTCACCAGAGATTTATTCTTCCTCGTTAGTTTATCTTCATTTTTTGTGTGTTGAAGAGTTTGTCGCTTCTGAGGGTTTCTATCTTAGCTCGCTCGTATCTATTGATGTTTTGGAGCTTGGATTGTGATGATTTTGTCTTCAATTTCAAGTAATTCCTTCACTTAATTTTGGTTAGGGTTTACTAATTTGTGATACCTTTTCGCCGTTTCAATGGGTTGGCTGTTTGTGCGAGCTATTTACAAGGTCGTATTTTTTCGATTGCAAAGAATTTGGTACATTCTTTTCTCAATTGCATATTTTAGGGTTTTGTTTTACTTTTGTGGTTAAAGCTCAAATCTATTTGAGATTATTTGTTTTCTCGAGTTTGTTTTTGATTAATGGCTATCACAACCGGAACCTCGACCTCTTCTACTTATGATAACTTTTCTTCCCTTGACCATGGGACTCTGAGTTCTTGTCTTCCTTTTCATCCTGATGATTACACACACCCGTGCCATCCCCTATATGTGCATCCATCTAATTTATTAGGATCTTCCTTGGTCACTGAGCCTTTTGATGGCTCTTGCTATGGAAGTTGGCGTAGGTCCATCCTAGTGCTTTGTCCATTAGGAATAAGATAGATTTTATTCATGAGACTTCTGAGAGACTTCCTGAAGGCTCTCCTCTTCTTCGCCAATAGCAAAGGTGCAATGACCTGGTTGTTTCATGTCTTTCCAACTCTATTACTAAGGACATTCACCACACTATTGTGTATTCTGAGTATACAACAGACATCTGGAAGGAACTTGAGACTAGGTATGGGCAAGGTGATGGGGCAAGGGTGTTTGAATTGAAAAAGGAGATAGCTCATATCTCTCAGGGTTCTCTTGACATAGTTGCATATCTTAACAAGCTAAAGTACCTCTGGGATGAGCTTGCTTCTTTTTCTGCTATTTCAAATAATAGGTGTACATGTGGTAGTAGTGTCAAGTCTGGCAGAATATAGGGTGTATCAATTCCTTATGGGTCTCAATGATACATATGTGAAATTTATGAGCAACATACTCATGATAAACCTCTTCCTTCCATTGACATTGTGTACAGTATCCTTTTGATTGATGAGAAACATAGGCAGGTGTCTGCTGCTTCTCACTTGTCCTTAGAATTTTCCTCCTTCAATGTTGGGGTTTCTATACTGCCATATGCTCCCAGGGTGAGCTTTGATTCCCAGAAGTCATCCATTATTTGCAAATATTGTAAGAAGCCTGGTCACAGTATTGAGAAGTGCTATAAGCTCCATGGTTTTCCACAAGGTTTCAAATTCACTACGAATCTCGGTGCCAGAAATGCTTCAGCACATGTGGCAGTTGATTCCTCCTCTTCTCAGCAATGTCCTTCAGATTCAACTACTGGTGTGGGTCCTCTCAACTGTTCTGAACAATCTGTTTGGATTTTTGGTTTGACAAAGGCACAGTACTCCCAGTTTATTCATCTTCTACAACAGACTTATGTCAATCTTGATTCATCTACCTCACTCATGGATTCAGCACATTTTGCTGGTAGGGTGGCCACTCCTAGTGTTTTACTTAAACTTGCTTTGTTTTCCCAAGTCACTATTTATGATTGGATAATAGATTGTGGTGCATCTGATCATATGACCTCTCTCAAATCACTTCTCTTCAATATACAATCCCTTGCCATTCCTTGTCTTGTTTATCTTCCAAACGGGTACAAGATTAAGGTCTACAACTGTGGATCCCTAACTTTGTTCCACAATTTCACTCTACATAATGTGCTTTATGTCACTAGTTTTCAATATAATCTCATTTCATTTCATCAATTGGTCAGTCAATTTGATGGGATTGCACAGTTTACTAAGGCTTTGTGTGTCTTACAAGTCCCTTCTCTGATGAAGCCACTGGCTCTTGGTAAACTGGACAATGACCTATACACGCTGCAGATTCTTGTGTTTAACTCTTCCAATTGTGTTTCTAGTGTTGATCTTACTTTTCCTAGTTCTGTTGCATGTAACGTTTCAAATATTTCTACTGCTCCAAATTGTAATTATGCTCATGCTACTTCTAATAAAATGGATGTTCTTTTGCATTTTAGGCTTGGACACATTCCTTTCTCTAGCATGAAAGTTAAACTTGTTATCAATTTCTCTCTTTATAGCAAGTCTTCTTTCCCTTGTTTAGTATGTCCAATAGCAAGGAAAACTAGACTCCCATTCTTTAACAGTACCATTCATTGCACAGCTCATTTTAGTTGATCCACATTGATACTTGGGGCCCTTATGACTCCCCTACTTCTAATGGTGCTAGATATTTCCTCACCATTGTAGATGACTACTCTAGGGCAACCTGGACTCACCTTTTAGGAGCCAAAATCAATGCTTTTGATATCCTCAAGAATTTTGTTGCCATGGTAGAAACTCATTTTCATTCTCATGTACAGACTGTTAGGAGTGACAACGCTTGGGAATTAGGGTCCTGTTCCACTAGTTCTAAATTTTTCTCAGATAAAGGAAGCATTCACCAGACATCATGCCCCCACACTCCTCAGCAAAATGGTGTTGCAGAGAGAAAATATAGACACTTGCTAGAAACTGCTAGGGCCTTGTTGTTTCAGTTCAAGTTGCATGTTTCTTTTTGGGAGGGATTACATTCTCACCGCCATTTATCTCATTAACAGATTCCCTACATCTCTCTTGAAGAATAAAACCCTTTTTGAATTTCTCTATGGGAAGCTCCCTTCTTATTCTCATCTTAGGTTTTTTGGTTGTTTGTGTTATGCCACAATCCCTAAGGTTCATAGAGACAAATTTTCTCCTAGGTCTATAACTTGTGTTTTCTGCTGTACCCTTTTGCTAAGAAAGGTTACAAATCTCCAAGTCATCTTTTGTTTCCAGGGATGTCCTTTTTCATGAACACATTTTTCCTTTATCTACTCCTTCCTTTGCCTTTCCTACCCCTTATACTTTTACCTCTTCCTCTGTTTCTGGTGATTGTTTCTCTGAACCTCCCAGCTCCACTTCTCAAGTTTCTACTTTTGTTCCTCCTTCTCCTATTCCTCCCTCTCCTCCTTCTCTTATCCCTCCACCTCGTCTTCCTTCCTCTTCTATTTATGCTCCTCCTGGTGTTATCCATCTCTGGAAGTCTTCTAGGTCCCATAATCCTCCTGGGTATCTCTCTGATTATGTTTGCCAGCTTCCACTTTCCTCCTCTTCTTCTCTTTCTGTATCTTCCTCTCGTTCTACATGTGTTCCTACTGTGTTTGAGCCATCCCCCTACTCTCAAGCTGCTTCTATGCCTAAGTGGCAGGATGTCATGAGAGCTGAGTTTGCAGCCTTGGAGGCCAATGACACTTGGTCCATTGTTGACTTGCCTCCTAGTATGAAGCTCATTGGCTGTAAGTGAGTGTAAAAAATCATACATATGGTTGATGGCACTATTGAAAGGTATAAGGCTAGACCGGTGGTCATGGGTGATATTGAAGGGATTGGCTTTCATGAGACTTTCTCCCCTGTGGTAAAGATGTCCATTATTAAGACAGTGGTTGCAGTAGCTGTCAAGAAGCATTGCCCTTTCTTTCAACTTGATGTCAACAATGCTTTTTTGCATGGTGGCTTTGATGAGGAGGTGTCCATGAGGTTGCCCCTGATTACTCTGTTACTCCCATTTCCAGTTATGGCTAGTTGGTATGCAGACTTCACAAGTCCCTTTATCGGCTTAGGCAGGCCTCTAGGCAGTGGTATGTCAATCTCTCCCAGGATCTTTCGTCTAGAGGCTACCATCATTCCCTTAATGACTACTCTCTCTTCACTAGAGTTTCTAGGGACTCTATTGTGGTGCTTGTAGTTTATGTGGATGATATTATCCTCACTGGAACTGATTATGCTAAGATTTATTCTTTGAAGTCTTTCCTTAATCTCAATTAACATAAAATATCTTGGTTCCCTTAATTACTTTCTAGGCATTGAGGTGTTATATTCAGATTCTGGGTTCTTTTACATCAGAAGGAATTTTTTCATGGTCTTCTCTTGGAGTGTCACTGCTCAGATTTTGCTTCTATGAACTGTCCTCTCCCTTCGAATGTTAAGCTTAAAGCCAAGGAGGGCACTCCTCTCACTAAACCTGAAGTTTACCAGTCATTGGTGGGCAAGCTCAATTTTCTTTCTAATACAAGGCGTGACATCACCTTTGTTGTCCAGCATTTGTCTCAGTTTATGCAGTCTCCTTGTCTGCCCCATTTAGATGTAGCTCTCCAGCTCTTGAAATTCCTGCAGGGTACTGCTGAATTTGGTGTTTTTTCAACAATTCTCCTGATCTTTTTGTGGTTGCTTATTGTGATAGTGATTGGGTTGCATGCCATGACACCAGGAGGTCTATCACTGGGTTTTGTGTCTTGTTAGGGGGTAGTCTGGTTGGCTGGAAGTCTAAGAAATAACATGTGGTGTCTATATCTTCTGTTGAGGCTGAGTATAAGGTTGTGGCCTCATTTGTTTTTTTTAAGGTTAAGACATCTGAATCTGAATACACATCTTAATATCAAGATGTGTATTAATATTAAGACATCTAAATCTAAATACATATCTGAAATAAGATGTGTAGTAAGATCTGAATACTAAATGATTAAGTCTATTTGATTTTCAATATTTGATTGTATAAAATATTTTTATTTGAAAACTAATAAACATAAAATTTAAATGAAATACTAATTAATCTAATATTTTATCAATAAATGATATAATTTTTTAAGATATAGTAGTTGCTGGTGGTGATGGTTAAATGTGGTGCTTGTGAATGCCGACCAGAGGCGGTGATTGGTGGTGGTTCGGGGTAGTAGCTAGTGGTGATTAATAGTAGTGGCGATTATGATTGAGGATGATGGTGGTGAGTGGTGATAGTTAATAATGGCGAGTGGTGGTGGTAGTTGTCATTGAGGAAGGTGGTGGTGGGTGATGGTAGTTTATAATCATGAGTAGTGTCGGTTATGATTGTCGATGGTGATGGGGTGGTTAGTTGTGGTAGTTGAGGTGGATGAGTGTTGTGGTTGAGAATGATGGTGGTGGGAGTGGTGCGGATGGCGGGTGTGGTAGTCGATTATGGTGGCGGCTATGATTGAGAATGATGGTGGTGATGGTGGTTGAGTATGGTGGTGGTGTTGGCATGATGGTAGTTGATAATGGTAGGCGATGGCGACAATTAATAATGAGTATGGATGATAGTATCTTAATGAAATTAAGTCTCTGTTATGGATCTTAATCATACAGACTTATTCAGACCCATTAAGTGGTCGTGAAGTAAAAAAAACAAACACACTTAATGATTAAGATCTGAATAATTAAGATTCAGACTTTAAAAATAAACGTACTTAATGTCTGAGATCTGAATGATTAAGATTCAGACCTCCATTAAGTGCAAACAAATGAGGCCTGAGTAAGGTTGCTGGTGAACGTACTTGGCTGCATAGGCTACTTTTGGATTTGGGATTCAGCTGTCCTTCTTCTGTTCCCTTATTTTGTGACATTCAGGCTGTTCACATTGCAAAGAATCCGCACTAAACATATTGAGCTGGGCTGTCATCTTGTTTGAGTCAAGCTTGTTGAGGGCCTCATTCATTTGTTGCATACTTCTTCCTCCACTCAGCTCGCGGATATCTTCACCAAGGCCTTGGCTGGGGCTGATCATCATGGTCTTCTTTCCAAGTTGGGGGTGTTCTCCCCCTCCAACTTGAAGGGGGTTGTTGGAATTACTTAGTCATGGGTTTAGTATCCTCTTTTTATTTGTACCGGGCTGAGCCCAAATGTATTTAATTTTCTATTTTGTTCAGTTTAGTGATTTTAGGCTTAGTTGGACTTTCGGGTCAACTATATAGATTTAGTTACACATTGTATTGATCGAATTATTTATTTTCTATTCTCTATAAGCTTCTAATAAAATCTCACTTCTCTCTCTTCTAAACAAAGTAAACCCTAGATCGAACTCCATTGATTTCATTGTATGTTCCGGTGTCAACATATATTTCTATTGTGACGATTCATTTTTGTATTTGTCACTGGGATGATTATGGAACGGTTGTATTGTCACCATAGATTTCTAATGTAACGGTTTCATAATCGTTGCAAGTGAACCGTCCCAATTAGAGAGATTTTTAGTAGTGGGCATTCCAACTTACTTCAACATCCTCTCGACAAGCTCTCACCCAAGTACTAGACTTTACTTTTCTTGTCTAAACACTTGTAAATATCATATTTTTCATTGTAGAGCCTCGTAAGAGCTCACAACTTGTATCTTCGTACTACATACATAGTTGTTAGCTTAGCCATGACCGAACCTTCCTGGAGGCAGCATTGTACTATGAGGAATCGAAAACTATCAATTAGAATATTCACTCTTCTCTCTATTTTATGCTATATGCTATTTTAATATTATTCGTCTTCACTTTACGTACATCGCGATAAAGCTCACTTTGTAGTTTGGCGTATATAGGGCAAATTTTAGCCTTTGCCTAGACCGTTTCATTTTTCCTCTTGTCAAATTTTCTATTAACCGTTTTTGCATCTAAAGATAGTATAATAGTTTTGATATTAATTAGAGCAATGCAAAGAACATGGAAGAATCTTCAATTAGGCAACCTAATTAAATGAAAAACATGAATGAGAAGTCTTCAAAATTTCTTATATACAACCATATAGTTTATTTTATTTATTTATAGATAGTAATATAAAGTAATAATCCCAAATAAGCTTGATGAAGAACATAAAAGAAGAAACACACCTAGACTATAGATTCAAGAAGGACAAATTTACATGTAAAAACAAAACTTAATTAAGTACTTCATTTTTCTATCTCTTATATTTCTCTTTTGTTTTTTGTTTTTTTTTTGTAGTAACCCCACATGGTGACTCAATTGATTCTCCACCATGAAAAAAAAATCATATAACCCCAGTAGTCATGCATGCATGCATCCAAGAAAATCATCAAAAACCCCTATACACTTGAAAATTATTGAAGTATTCATCTTGAATTAAGCATGTCAGTTTCATCACTTGCAGCAACGGAGGAGAAGAAATCACCATCCCCAGCAGCACCTCTCTCTTTTACTTCCTCAATTTTCTCCACAGCCTCTTTTATATCCCATCTTTTCTCCACATCAGCCTCACAACAACTCAAACCAACTTTCAAAAGCTTCATCATTTCACCCTCACAATCTTTTGTTCCTTTCATTTCCTTATCAAACACATCTTCTTTAGATGAATCCTCTCCAAGAATAGAGTTCACCCAAGTCGCCAAATCATCGGTGTCATGACTCCCTTTGCCTAAAAGATTTGAAGGAAATTTCCCAGTCAAGATTTCTAAGATCAACATACCAAGTGTCCAAACATCAGTTTTCCTGTTGATTTTGCTAGTTTGCTTGTACTCTGGTGCTTTGTATGAGATCATGTGTTCTTGAGCGTGTTCGATATTTACGACTGGTAGTAAGGCGTAATCTGTGAGAACTGGCTCAAAGGTTTCAGTTAGAAGGACATTTGAGGATTTGAGGTGACCATGAGGTGCAGTTAAACTTGGTAGCTCATTGTAGAGGTACAAAATTCCTTTGGCTACTCCTTTTACAATTTTCAAACGACATGGCCAATCCAAGCTTTGGTTCCCACGTGATTTGCTATTTCCTGAACAATCACAATACCATCATATCAAGAATCATACACACAACATGAAGATATAAAAAAATATTTTTACATCATTTAAAGAATCGCACATAATACGAGTCTTTACTGACCTAAAAAAACAAGACGCAGTAGTTGCTAAAACAAGTAAATATAGAGACGGAGCCAGAATTTCAAGCTTAGATTCGGGATTCTAATCTTTTGAAATTACTGGGTTCTAGATTAATAATTTACACATATTCAATAAAAATGTTTAAGACAAATACAGGGTTCGAACCAAAGATAATGGGTTCAGCCGAACCCGCCCCTGACACTCTAGCTCTGTCCCTGAGTAAATATATACTTTTAGTATAATATCCCCGCTATTCCACTTTAGATGACGTAGTTTAAAATACAAAGATCAAGCTGACTAATTTTCGATTCGAATACAAGACATAGGATTTTCAAATTTTTGAGATAAAATTAACATATTTAGAAACTATATGAAATGTATTACACGTCACAATAGTTAACAATTCAACATAACAACAACATATCAAATGTAGTCCCACAAGTGGGGTTGGGGTCTGAATAGTTAATAATTCAAAATATTTGAGAAAAATATGATGAAAGAAAACCTTGTTTGACTCTTCGAAGTTGTAATAGGTTCAAATAATCTGAATATAGATAGAAGAGAGTATAGAGTAAGATACCATGAAGATAAACGGCAAGGCTGACATTGTTTACGTATTCAAAGACCAGAAGTTTCTCCTCCTTCCTGTAGTAGAAAGCCAGAACAGGAAGCAAGTTCTTATGACTCAATCTGCCAAGTCTTCTCATATGTTCATGGAAATCTTCCTTACCGACTTTATTCATATGTCTAAACCTCTTAACAACCATAACAGGACCAGTGCTAAGTGCAGCTTTATAAGTTGAACCAAACACACCACTGCCTAATATTTCAGCTGAGGCTTTTAATAAATCTGGCAAGTCAAATTTCTCAATGTCATCTTTCAAGAACAAAAGTTTTTGTCCTTGTTCACCTCTTTTGCCATCGTTGGAACGATCAGGAGATGCAGCAGCTTGGCCTTGTTCCATTTTGTTTAGATCAACTGAATTGAGTTTTGGCTCATGAGTTGTTGGTGATAAATTTGATGATCCTAGGGTTACTTCCTGTTGGGAATTATTTTTCTTGCGACGAGTTATGAGTACAATGGCAATTAGACCTATAACAGCAACAACCACCACGACGATAAGGGCAATCTTCCATCCAGATGATGATGATTCCTGCTCTTTTGGTGCTTCATTGCATGATTTTGTTAAAGGTGGACCACAAAGACCATCATTTCCTGTTAAAATGGAAGCAAGAACATTAGTTAAAAGAAAAAGAAAGAAATTTATGTGTTATTTATCTGTTTCTAATTTTTTATGTTAATGTGGTTGACGAAAGATAACTCTCCTCAATTATTCCTGCCAGAAGACGTTCTTATATTATCTCTTATTTATTTGATCTTCTCGTAGACTTTCAAGAATAATTCTTTTGGTTCTAAAGGTATGATGATTTTGGATCGTAAGACAACATAGATTTGCATGTATACATCTCTACTTAAGACATCATAATCATACTTAAAAAAAATTCTTAATGTTTAATAGGAAATGAAGCGACTAAATCTAGTAAAACGAATTTCTAAAGAATATGTATTGATTTCTAATCTTTTCATGTGTTGCATGCATGTTTGCACAACAAGAACCAAAAAAACATGCATTATAAGATGAAGGCTACAAAACTTTTTATGATCATTTTTTCAAATACTACAACAACCCATTGAATGTTTTAAAAAAAAAAATTTACGTTAATAAGGAAATAAATATGCACAGAATTACAAATGTAAGATTAAAATAATAAAGAGATCCCCCTTACCTTGAAAAGCAGAAAAATATAGACGAGAAAGGGAAGAAGGAATTGGACCCTCAAACTTATTATTTTGTACATTCAACTCCACGAGCTTTGGCAATTCACCGAATATGGAAGGGAGTTGTCCTGTAAACTGATTATTTGCTAGGTGAAGCTTCTTTAATGAATTCATTCCTTCAAAAGTCTTGCCATCAATTGGCCCAGAGAACTTATTGTTTGAAAAATAAGCACTTTTTAATGCAGGTAGTTTATTCAAAGGTGGCAAAGACCCTTCAAAATTATTACTCAATACACTTATGGTCCTCAAATTAGGTAGCTCTTTTAACGTGTCCACATCAATGGTACCACTTAAACCAAGATTTTCAAGATTCAAACCATAAACCATACCACCTTCACAAAAAAGACTATTCCAATTAGGCTTATTGTTTCCTTTAATGCAAGGTGGTACATTGGTATTCCATGTTGAAAAGGGGTTGCCATCATATTTTAAAGATTGACTAAACTTGAGCAGAGTCTCAGCTTCTGATAATTTCCCCTCTGATGGGGAGGTGACAAATGCTAGTAAAAACGCGATAACGAAGAGGAAGGGAAGATGTTTTTTGTTTTTGATTTTGTAGTTTTTTTGTGTAGTTTGTGCCATTTTTGCATAGAGAATATAGTTTGCTTGTTATAAAATACTGGTGCGCGCACTTGCAGGTGCGCGCCCTCTCAAAGGGCTCCTACAAATGAAAGAATGCTAGCTTTATGGAGTTTTGAGGCCAAAAGAAAAGGTGGAAGGAGAATGGAATAGAATGTTTTGTGTACATGCAGCAGGGGAAAACACAAGAGGAACAAGTTTGAGAGGTAGTTGGAAAAATGGACAAATGTCAAGTGGAGAATGTCAAGTTGACAGAGTCCTCTATTTCTTGCGTATTCCTTCAGAAAACTACGCTTTACCCTTTGAATTCGTTGGTTTCAGGACTTCCACACATATAAGTAAAGTATTCCCTCCCATCCATGCTGTATTAAGGTTCTAAAAAAGTATTACTCATTATGTCTTATTTTATATGGAAGTGTTCAACTAAAAACACAATTTTTAAAAAAGCAATAAAGACTTGTGATCCTAAATATATCATAATATGTTTGTGACTTTAAAATCACAATATTAATAGTAAAATGAGTATTATGAGATTGTTATAAATAGAATTCTTTTTAAGGTGAATGTTTATATTTTAGAGAGATCTTAGGGATTTTATTTGGTGGCTAAGTTACTCTTTTCCTATAAATAAAGGGGTCCTACTCTATTGTAATTCATCCCAAATCAATAAAAATCTTCTCTCTCTACTTTTCTATGCAATATTCTTCTTCTCTTTTTATTGTTTCATAACACGTTATCAGCACAAGACTCGAACAAATTGAGTAGAAGCTTTGGGATTGAGCATAATGATTGTCAATTGTTCCATGAATTTCTTTCATGATTAAATTCTGAATTTAAGGTAAGTATTTTACTTTATTTTTCTCTTTCAAATTCTATAATTTGATTTTAAATACAAGCAAAGACAATAAACTTTGATTATAACTCTAATAGAGTTTGCAAGAAAGTATAACCACCCGAAATGGTGAAATTTCTATGTCTTGCCATGATCAAATTCATGTATGATTGTGGGCAAAGAAGTGGAAATTCGTCTCATTGAATTTGCGTCATTCTCATTCCCCTTAAGAGAATGTGATAGCAGTATGTGATAAGAAAGAAGATAAAATTATTACCGTGAAGGTATCAATAGATGTGGACGTGGCAATAGACGAAATTATAATCGTCATCATCATTATGATGATGAAAATAATAAGGAGTTCTCAAAATAATCTTTCACTCTGTGAAAGTAATATTTGTCATCGATTTGACATGAGATTTTGTAAAGCACATATAAATGATTATGGTTCGTTCATGATGTGAATGTGACAACATCTGATTTACGAATACATATTCATTCTTCGAAGAATATGAACGTGCTAGTGGTAGTGGATATACAACACTCACCTCTGAAATGAGGTTTGAGATGATATAAGAAAATAATGTCATTATTATGGCATGAATGGTCATTGGTCGCGTACCTATTGTATGACAAAATATTATGGCAATGTGATTACTAAAGGATAACAGTAATGCAAGAAACAGATCTTGCATATAACTTTGACAATGACCATAATTTATAACTTTCTCTTTAAAAGTGATATTCATCATATGGATGTGATGAATATGTGGTAGTACCAAATTAATTGAAAGCTCTGGAAGAGCCAATTATTACTATTTTGGAGGAATACAAGTGATTATCATGTCAATTTATTGTGTTGTAGTAAGTCTCAAAGAAACTTATTGAGTTTTTAAAGTATTCGCGAAAGCGGTTGGTTATATTGAGACTATAAATAAAGGAAAGATTTAATATCTTCTATTATTATAACTTGTAGCGGGGTAATATGTATGTGAAAAGTTACCCGCTTTATTCTCAGTTTGTACTAAATAAATAAAAGAATATCACAATAAAGTGGATGTTTATTGATATAAAAACCCATATCATAATAAACTTGGAGTTTATTGATAATTGCACACATCATGGTGTAAACCTGAACTTTATCAATATTGATAATTTATTCAGTTGGCATAATTGGTTTAGCCATATCAATTTAAGTATGATGTGCAAAAATAAAAGAGAATTCACATGGATAAATATTAAAGAACTAAAAAGTTCTTTACGAATTCTCTTATGTTGTTTGTTCCCATTAATTAATAGACCAACTAAAATTGGGATTGAATTTCATGAATGCTGAAAATATCAAAGGTCAATATGGGCTCATTCACCTGTCATGTATACCACATAAGATGCATCTATGAGATAGTTGCATGCGCGATTATTAACTCGCAACCTAGTGTTTGCGAGGTAACTTGCTCAATAATTTAATTTCGAGCATAATTTTCAGACTTTCTATTCAAGACAGTTCAACTTGATAAATTGGTTTACATCACAGTTGGTTTAGCAAAATGATTTATTGGGTGCCTCCACTTAATAGCTAAACTATTACTTATGAGAACAAAAAATTTTATATCAGTTTGATATACATTATACGAAAGTATATTACATTCTCCCCTCACAAGTGGTTCAGGGTCAGGAACCAAATAATTTCATCTTATTATTATTGATGTGCGGTGTATATTTTGATTAACACCATAATGCACAAAGATGGATTCCCAAAATTGAGGAAGAAAGTTAGTTTTTCTAACATGAGGGGGAGACATCATACAACAGTTGAGAAAAAGTTACATGGAATAAATTATTATTTATACATCTAGATCCTCGAATAAGGTAATATGAACTTGAAGTTCATAAAAGGATAATTCATATGCAATGCAAAGCATGGTAGATGCATTTGCTGACCAAAAGAAAGTAATTATATTCTCACTGCAAATGCTCATATTAGAATAAGTCCTAGAAGGACAAAGTTTATAGTACACTTAAAACATATAGACAAATTGGTTTCAAATAGAATTCTTGATAAAGATGAAGAGCAAATGATCAAAATGATCATAATAAGGAGGCAAGTGATCTAGAAGATCACATGACATAACACTTCATAAAATCTCAGGAAAGGTTCATGTACCTGAAAATATAAATAAAGAGATCTCTATGTTATGTCTTTATGAAAAAAATATTGGAACCGATATAAAATGTTCGTTGTCAACATCTATGATAGCGCTAAACATAGATGAGGATCTTAAGTCTGTTGAATACAGGCCAAATGGAAGAGACAAAATTCGAATAGAATTGGTTTCATATGAAAGACATGTAGTTTTGGACTTACAGTTCAAACACTTGTAAGTATAAAGTCAATGGTGTGTGTAATCACCTTTATCTATCTTATATGTCTAGCATGACATAAAAACTTGATATGCATCTAAAGTCCATTTATATGGCTTATATGATTTAGTTTATATGAAAATTCATGAAGAATTTAAATTGCTTAAAGCATATAAAGTTCTTGGTCATGAAGTAATACATCCTAAGTACAATTTGTGCACATTTCTATCTTGCTACAATTATAAGCATGATAATATGATAGCGAGAGTTTTCAATGTGCAACATATTCATTGGAGTTAATATGTGTAATTTATTCACCAAATCTTTGCCGACGTCAACCTCCAAGAAGCTAGTGCACAAGATTGGGATGCGAAGGCTCAAGGATGTGAATTGATGCTCTCCTCAGGGGGAGTTAATACGCGTTGTACTCTTTTTTCCTTACAAGGTTTTGTCCCACTGAATTTTCCTTGCAAGATTTTAACGAGGCAACCAAAAGGCATATTGTTATATATGTGTACTCTTTTTCCTTCTCTAGAATTTCTTTCCACTGAGTTTTATTTTAGTTAAGGTTTTAATGAGTCACATTATCTATTGAATAGACATTCAAGGGAAATGTTATAAATAGAATTCTATTTAAGGTGAAGGCCTATATTTTAGAGAGATCTTAAAATTTTTATTTAGTGGTTAAGTCACTCTTTCCCTATAAATAAAGGGGTCCTACCCCATTATAATTCATCCCAAATCAATAAAAATCTTCTCTCTACCTTCCTACGCAATATTTTTCTTCTCCTTTTATTGTTTCATAACAAAGACTAAATTGTTTCCAAAAAGACAAAGTTGTCATTGTTACTGGACTAGCTAAAAGAAAAAAAACATCTTTTCCGAAAAAACGTCGTAATTGTTATTGGGACTAATTAAAAGAAGAGAGTGTCACATCGACCGGAAGGAAAGATATACTAGTATCCAATAAGATCTGACTTCCTCATCTCTTTTACATCCATGAAAGGAAAAAAAAAAAGTGTTCCATTCCATATATCATGTAGGACAAATTTGGAAAATTACAATTCACCAAAAAAAAAAAAAAAAAAAAAAAAAAAAAAAAAAAGAATTACCATTAATTTGCACTAGGAAGCAAACCCTTGAAATGAAATGGAAGTCAATCCAACCTATAAAGATATCAGCATAAAAGAATACAGGACGGGAATTCCATAGAATGTGAAGTAAAATCAATAATGATCTCTGAACTGGTTGAGACTTGATGCAACTATCTGAAGTTCCAAGCTAAAACTGCTGGCATTACATTACAACTCCAAATTTCTGGAGAAGAGAGAAAGAAGAAAAATGCTAGTACTATTTTTTGGCAGGAGAAAGGTCAATGTTTATAAAATAACAATTGGTCTACCTGGTTGCATTAAGGAATCAGGCAGTTTCTTCTATCGTAATCTGTATAACCTACATCGACCATGCAAAGACCATCGGGTGGAGCAGGTGGAGCAGTGGCACGCCTGCACGTTGCATCCATCAGCTTCAGCAAGGCATCGTCATCGGCTCCAGCAGCTGCTTCCCTAATCACTGTTGCCACAAGAACACGAACCATCTGCAAAACATAGCAACAAAAGACATGGTATAATGGTCCAGTTACTCCTTTAACGACATAGTGACCTGTAGGTCAAGTGTTCAAAGGAAGGAAAAAGGTAATCTTCCTTCCTTGGATGGAGTAAAAGTAGAAGAATATATTATCCTATCACATCAACTTTTTCGATCATGAAACCCTGCTATGCTACAGGGACTAGGGTGTGAGTAGATAGTTGTCAAGGAACCTAAGAGGGTGGAGTGACAAAAGCCTTTATAAACCATTCTGGAAGCCTTAACATAATCCATATGGGACAAACATACTCAATACCTATGTTGCGTGGACTCTCCAAAATGATGCCGCATCCGTATCGGATCCCATACATACCCAACAACATTTTTGGAAAGTCCGGACAACATAGAACAATATCCTATTGCAAGTGTAACATTGATTTTGGGGTTTACACGTGGAAATTAACGTGAATTACGAGTGTGAGGTAACATATACAAAATTTCCCGAAAACAACCATACCCTCCGCAAGAAACGGTTAGCAATCAACTCAATGCACATCGTCTTCATATGACTCCCGTCCTACAATGTCAGTACAAGAAAAGAAAAGGATTCTTAGTGAAATAATCGATTTAATGGCAATTTAACTGGAAAATCAGATCAGATATCTAAAGCACTTTGAATCCAATAGCTTCAGCAAACAACAAAGCAGCAAAAACAAGCACAGATAGGATCTATGATGGAGAAAAAGAAAAGGATCAGAAATGAAGAAAAAATGATATAAAATAAGTACTCAAATTCTTAAACTAACTTCCATCTTTAATCCACAATGTAACTGATAAGAATATCACATGGAAACCAAGTAAGGTATTTTTCTGATGTAAGTTTGACAATATTTTAGGGTTTAGCATACTCTTAGACACTAATGAGTTAAAATCTTTTCAATATTAATGAAATTAAAAGTTTGTTGATGTAAAAGGGAAATCCACGCATACAAGGTTTATACAACAATAGAGAACCTAAAAGATGTGGTCCTCTAATATACAGAAAGACAGAAAAGTTACTACTAATCTTAACATAAGTGCCAAACAAGCTACTTCACTTGCTCGCCTTCGCTGCCTCTTCCTTTTGGATTCCCATCATAGGGGCATATATGACGGGAATCACCCATTTAATTCCAAACACGCTCCACACCATATACAGTTGCCCATGTGCATGCAGACTGCATTTTTTCAACCTCTCAGCTCAATCATCAAAGCGAAAGAAAAATAAAATCAAACACATGTATTCATAATGTTCATAAAAATCATCCTCGTGCAAAATGAACCAAGCTGCAAGTTCTCCATTATACACACAAACACATACCAAAACTGTAAATATTCCAGCACACCACATGTTCCATGACGAATTCCAGAATGCCCAAATTATCTTATGCATGTAACAACCCGACCGGTCGTACCGTGAGATTTACCACATTTCCCCTATTTCTGCATTTGTTATGTGTCGCTATCTTGTTTTTGATGTGTTGGATCAGTTGGTTTGGGTCCGGCGTAGTTATGGTGAGAGTTTAGGCATTTAGCTTTTTAAAGTAGCCTAATAGTTGAGAAAGTCAACTGAGAGTTGACTTAATGGCAAACGACCTCAGAATGCGGATTTTATGGCTCGAATAGCTTCATTAGGTGATTTGGGACTTGGGAGTGTGTTCGTAATATTTTTGTGATGTCCGGAGTAGAATTAGGCTCGAATTGACGAAAGTTAGTTTTTGGCGATTTCCGGTCGGCAGTGAAAAATAGGCTAGCGAGGTTGGAATGGAATTCCAGAAGTTGGAACGGTTTCGTAATATCATTTTTGATATGTCCGCAAAATTTCAGGTTAATCGGAGGTGTTTTGGTTGGTTTCGGCGTAGTTGGCGAATTTTAGGAGTTTCAAGTTCTTAGGTTTGAATTTGATGAAAATTTGGTGTTTCCGTGTTGTTTTTGGTGTTTCGAGGGCTCGACTAAGTTGGAATAATGCTACGGGGTGTGTTGGTATGTTTGGTTGGGGCCCCGAGGGGCTCGAGATTGATTTCGGATGGTTGACGGGAAGTTGGAGTGATTTTTGGAAATCTGTTGTGCTGGTTTGCTGGTGTTTTCGCACCTGCGGAAGAGGAGTCGCAGGTGCGGTTGCGCAGGAGCGGAGAGAAAGGTCGCAGGTGCGAGTTTTGCCTGTGTAGGAATGGTCTGCAGGTGCGAGGGGTTTGTAGCACCTGCGATGTCGCTAGTGTGGAAGGTGCATCGCACTTGCGAAGCCGCAGATGCGGAAAGGTGGTCGCAGGCGCGAGAATTGGCCAGTTAAGTGAGTCTCGCAGGTGCGCACCATGGGACCGTAGGTGCGGCTAATTGTCCGCAGGTGCGGAAATGACTGTGCAGAACAGTATAAAAAAGACCCCTCCGCGAAATTTTATTAGTTTTCATCAATTTGCATGCGGGAGGAGTTCATTGAAGGTGGTTTTGAGAGAGAAT